>JAODLM010000720.1:0-97629 GCA_036937905.1 Salvia rosmarinus
ACATACGAAAACTATATATCATGCCCACAAAACCAACATCGCCAACTCCCCCATTTTAATTCGAGTAATCGTCCCCTGCTCAAAACATTAATAACATAAAATAGCCGATAGATGGCGAGACTCCTCGATAAAATATGGCAAGGTGGTTGAATGTGAGCGCACGATGTAGTTGGAGGTCACGGCTCACCACAACGCTTACAACGCTCCAAACCCGGGCAAAACAAACTCAACGGCACAAACAGATCAAAGAACAACGAAACCAAACGAAAAGAAAGAAAAGAAAACAGCCAAAACGGGTTGCCTCCCACGAGCGCTTTGTTTAACGCCATTAGCTCGACGTGTTTATTAGAGCAACGTGATTGTCAATGGAGGTCCGCTATAATCATGATGCCATGAGCTCCATCTGCCCCTGCAGGACTATACCAAGTGTTGCCCCGATAGGCATAGACATTCTTTATCGCCAGCCTTAAAAGCCGCCACCACCTCTATAAGCACCGAGGTCAACTCCGCTTTCTCCAAAATTAGAAGCTCGGCTGAAAAGATCACCGCTTCCTTGCTCATCCTCCACGAACACATACTTCATCAGTAGTTCCTTCAATACCATTGTGGTCCGGCATGCTAACAAATTCTTTCCCAATCCTCTTCATCAACTCAGCAACCGCATGAACCGCCTCAACCGTGTTCTCAAGGGTCGGCCCATACTTGTCGGAGTCTAACCCTGAGACTACCACCTCTTCCTTCTTTACTTGTGGTGGTAATATCTTCGATGGCTCTTCCACAATATGATCATCTCGCCGATCACCTTGAAGGAAATGACCGCCTAAGCCTCACAAAGGGTGGCTCGGTTCTCTCATCGCAGTTGTCGCTGATACTCAACCAACTTCATAGCCATCATCCCACACGTGCCTCTAAACGCCAAGAGTTGCGCTCTATCATCCAATGGCGAACTCGATGGTCATGGTCGTCGAGCCTCATAGCGAGCTCGAGGCCCCTATCGCATCTTTATGTCACACCCCGCCTATCTAACTCAGACTCACCGCTAACCGAGTGCGATCGTGGAACAAAGGAAAACGACTAACTATTGTGAGAGACTCGACATTTTTAATGATTATATTTTCAAAGAAAGACGAGTCATTAACTTGTGATTGATAAGTCGATCAAGGATGAACATTAATAATTAACTGCTTAACAAACCGATACCATAATCCTCGATATGAGTTCAAAGTTTAAATCATATGTCTAACCCATAATATTCTCGACACACAACAATTTACAAACCTGAAGCTTGATCGGCAAAGAAAGAATGGCCGAGTTTATGTATGAAGACATAAACCCGGCAAACTTATAACATAACTCAAAACGCTTCGCCAAAGATTCTTCTCCGTCATCATCTCTTACACAACCCGCATATTTAGAAATACATGCATGGCGTGAGTACTTGATGCACCTGGCATTGCCGAAAACAATTTAAAACATGCTCTTAGAGCTATACAATCGACTTACACTTTCTTAGATTCATTGTGGGTTTTAAGAAATAACCTATGAATCATACTTTCAAATCACTTACTTCATGATCAATGCACGCTAACAATTTAATCATAACATGTCTCGCAGACAAATCTTAAATAAACACCATATCTACAAGACTTTGTGTCGGTAAGAGCCTCCTTCTCAAACACCTCGCCAAAGGCCACCTGTACACAAACCCTTACTAGCAATTGCCTAGCATATGGCCGATATCGTAAATCTCTCGAGATAGGTAATATGCAATATGCTCAAAAACAAAAGTCAATTTAGCTTTTCAAAATAACTCATGCTTATCATCATAAACTTGTGCACATATTTTAGTTTAGAAAGCCCACCGATAATCGCTTACTCAACACTTTCGGCTTTTTTTCTCGATCTTTAACTCGCCCACTTGCTCCTTAAAAGAGATAAGAGGAGTAAATACGGAAAGAGGAACTAAGAGTTTCTAACTCTCGAGCTTCTATTAAACTCTCTCGATACTCTATGATTAAGCTAAACCGCTAGGTCAATGCACCCAAACTAAACTACTTCAATCATTATGAAATTATTTCACAAGAACATTCATCTTTCAAATCATGACATAAAGTCCTTTGAAAATACGTAAACCAACTAAATCGAACTTTACAAACTAGCATAGAAAATTCTCAATAATTCAAAATAAGCTAATTTTATATACTATATTATTCTTTTGCAATCAAACTAATCAAATAAAATCAAAATAATAAGTTCTCGATTTTCCATAAACATACTAAATTGGGGCTTTTCAACTGAGTAGATTTAACTCCGATTTCTTTTGCCAAACTTAATCATATATACACAACAACATATATACTAGCTTAATTTAAACAAATCAAAGCCGAATCATCTTGAAATCAAAGCCACACTTTTCGGTCCTCATAGGAAAAATCAAGGCTCAATTTTTGTTTTCAAACTCGACTCTAATCATGCTCAAACACCCCTAATTGCATAAATACAAGCTCAATTTATAAACCCATAACATAATTTCAAAATAGAAATTAGGGTTTCAAATTAGAATTGGTTTTTCTCAAATCAATAAATTAAACCATAGATCAAGCATAAAACTCTTTACTAGATAGATCTAAACATATATAAACTATAGATCAAGAACAAAAATTCCTTGAACAATATCATGATGACCGAAAATATAGGGGCTTGAAAAGGGATTTTATTTGATTTTCAACACAATAACACTCAATATACGAGATCTATGTATACATGTACTAAAAATCAAGATCAAAACATGGATGTAAAAGCCCTAGCATGGCCGAGACATATGGAAGCTCATAGGTGGGTTTTTCTTTGATCTCTAGCATAATATCATCCCTAGCATGTAGATCTACGATATATATGACTAGAAATCGAAAGAACGGAACACATATACAAATGGCCAAAATGGCCGAGAGTTACGGGCAAAAGGGAGGATTTTTCATCTTTTCTAGCTCAAATCTTAGAAAAGATTAGTGATATACCTTCGTAGGATGTTGATCTACAACGCTGAAGAAGGATCAAGGTCCCAATCTCGCTTGAAGATGAAAGTTTCGAAAAGTGTGAGTGTGTGTGTTCGTGTTTTTTTTTTTTTTGAAAGGGTGGAGAGGAAAATTTGTGTAAAAGAATGAACTTGAAGTTGTTATATATATATATATATATATATATATATATATATATATATATATATATATATCATAGGAACAAGTAAAGCTTTTGAATAAGCTAATGAAATCTAGAAAATTCTAAGCTTCTAAGGAAGCTATATGAATTCTAGAGAGTTCTTTGGTCTTTAATGGGCTTAATAAAACAATGGGCTCACAACCACATTTAATACTAGGCCCAAAGTATTAAAAACGTTAGGTCTTTAACGAACATAAACGATTTTCAAAATAGGCTCAACTAAATAAGAATATAAATTATCTCTCTTGAAAATAATAAATCAAATAGAAATATAGAAATTTCTAACGAGTTGAAATCAGAAATCATTCTTTTCCAAAATAAATATGGAAATAAAACAATAAATAAAGATTTATTGTTCACTCAATCGATCGAAAAAATTTAATTTAAATCTTCGAGTTAAAACTCAAAATCTTATCCGAAATACTTTATCGAAATCTAACTGAGAAATCTTATCGAAATCTTATAAAATCTAACTGAGGATGCATTGTCCCTAGTCACCACGTAATTAATTTCTAATTAATTACGTATTTAGCGCTTAAAGTAGCTATAAGAATCTGGGTATTACATTCTCACCCCTTAAAGAAATTTCGCCTCTAAATTTAGTACCTCAAGAAAAGCTCTGGGTTCTTCTCTTCATCTTCTTCCAATTCCCAAGTCGCCTTTCGGGCCATGATATCTCCATAGAACCTTAACTAAAGGAATCGACTTATTCCTTAGTTATTGATTCTTTCGATCTAGAATGCTCGCCTCTTTTCGTAGCTTAGATCGCACTCGTGAATTACGCCTTCGATTGATAACGTGATTGGGTCATAGATATACTCCGCAATCGCGACACGTGAAACACGCTATGAACGCTACCAAAATTGGGTGGTAGCGCCAACCCCAGACGCAACAGTCCAATCTTCTAGACTTCGTATGGTCCGATAAATCTCGGCTTGAGCTTTCCTCGATTCCGAATCTGCACCTTTCAGAGGTGAAACCTTTAGAAATACTTTATCTCCAATTGAAGTTTAACTCATCCGTCACAGCATCGCATAGGACTTCGACGGTCTTGGGCTTTTGAATTTCTCTCGATTTGGCGATGATATTGATAATCTCTTCAACCGCTTCGTACAAGAATTCTTTTCTCCAACTCGTCCCAATATAGCTGAGATCGACATTTCGTCAGATAGCGCTCATAGGGTGCCATGTTGATGGTCGCTGGTAACTATTGTTATGTTTAACCCGATCAAAGGCAATGCTTGTTCCCATCGTTCTCCTCGATCTAAGACGATGGTTCTCGATCATATCTTCTAGCGCCTAAATAGTTCTTTCCGTCGTCCATCCGTCTGGATGAAAGGTCAGGTTGAAATTCACCGGTGCCCATCTCCTTTGAAGCTTATCCAAAATCACGAGGTGAATTTGGAATCTCTATCCGAGGTGATAGAAACAGGACTCGCGGCAATGACGATTTCGCACGACGAACTGGCTAGCTTATCACCCCCGACGTCATGTGGATCAAATAAATGGGCGCTTTTGTTAACCGGTCGATAATCACCCAAATAACTATATTCCCACGCTGACTTGGGTAATCCGTGATAAAATCCATAGCTACATGATCCCATTTCCATTCGTGAATATCGAGAGGTTGAAGCTTTCCATACGGCCTCCGTGTAGTGCTTTGACTTGTCGACACGCTAAACACTTTTCGACAAACGACGCTATCTCTTGCTTCATACCTACCCACACGAACTTTGCTTTAGATCTCGATACATTTTTGTGCTTCCCGGTGGGCGATAAGGCGATTGTGTGCTTCCTTCGTAATTTCTTCCTTCAACTTCGTCGTCTGGTACACATATCCTGCTCCCAAACATAAGGGCATTATCCTCGTTTCATGGTACTGCTGATCCTTCGATTCTCACCTTCATTCTTAGCTTTCTAATTGTTCATCTTGGCGCTGAGCTTGAACAATTGATTTTAGGTCGTTCGAGAACTGTGGTCGCAATGATAGCTTGAGTGGTTTTAGGTGGTAACACCACTTCCAATCTCATCTTCTCGAATTCCTCGCTAGCTCGCAGGCTCGGTAAGAACAAATGCTAGTTGAATCGACTCTTCCCGCTTAACGATCGGCGATCACGCTCGCTTCCCGGTGATACTTGATTTCACAATCGTAATCTTCGACTAACTCCAACCATCTTCTTCGACGATATTGAGATCCTTTTGCTCAAGAAATATTTCGACTCTTGTGGTCCGTGAAGATCTCACATTTTGATCCATATAAATAATGTCTCCAGATCTTCAAAGCATGGACCACAAACCGCTAGCTCTAGATCATGGGTGGGTAATTGAGCTCATGTGGTCTTAGCCGCCTCAAGTATAGCAATTACCTTCCTTCCTACATGAGTACACATCCCAGCCCGCTTTCGAGGCATCCGTGTACAGAAAATCTTTATCGTGTTCGTGTATCATCACCGGGGCAGACAGCCTATTCTTCAATTCTTGAAAGTTTTCTCGCATTCCAATGTCCATTGAATTTTACTCCTTTTCAAGCAATTGCGCCATTGGTCTAGCAATCTTCGAGAATCCATCGATGAATCTTCGTAATAACCCGCTAGGCCAAGAAAACTCCGAATCTCATTCGGTGTTGTCGGTTATTTCCAATCGCGCATGCCTTTCACTTTTATGGGTCTACTTTGATTCCTTCACGAGACGATGTGACCAAGGAAATTCACTCAAGCCAAAACTCGCATTTGTCGAACTCGCATACAACTTTTCGCCTCAATGTATCCAAGACAGTCAGAAACGGGCTTTATGTTCCTTGTTGGTCTTTGAATACACAAGAATGTCGCCAATAAAGACCAAAACAAATTTGTCGAGATATTCATGGAAAACGCGTTCATCGATCCATGAACACACCGGGCGTTGGTCGCACCAAAGGGCATTACGGTAAACTCATAATGACCGATCGGGTTCTAAAAGCGCCTTCGTATATCTTTCGCTTGATCTTTAATCGGTGATATCCGGATCTCAAATCGATCTTTGAGAAAATGCTCGCCCTTTCAATTGATCGAATGATCATCAATCCTCGGCAAAGGGTACTTATTCTTCGTGGTCAACTTGTTCAATTCCTCGTAGTCGATGCACATTCTCAAAGTGCCATCTTTCTTCTCGACGAACAACACCGGTGCTCCCCACGGAGATACGCCGATCGGATAAATTCTAAATCCAATAGTTCTTGCAATGAATTTTTAACTCTTGAAGCTCTCGCGCCATTCGGTATGGTGCTTTCAAATTGGGGCTGACCTGTGTTCTAAATCGACGGGAACTTTAATTGTCTATCCGTGGTAATCCATGTAAGGATTCGGAAAACATCCGGGAATTCCTCACAACAGGACATCTTCTATCTTTCTTTCGACTTCATCTATTTCACCAAATGCACTATATAAGTGCGTTTCTTCTTGTCTTAGCAACTTTTCTCGCCTAAGGTCGAAATAATAGCATTCTCTTACGCCTTTCGCTCATCCCGTAAAAACAGTTGGTTCTTTGTCTGTGGTTGGAAAGAAATCTCGACTTTCACAACGAATCATTGCAAAATTTTGGGTTAACCAATCCATTCCCAAAATTATATCCACATCCCACATTGGCAAAAGACGCAGAGATTCTCGCCTCAACTTGAGAGGACCTAACTCAAATTCTAAGTTAGGCATTCATGCGTGATTCTATCGCTTCGCCTAATGGCGTAAGAACCTTATATCGTGACTCGATCGCTTTTATCGAAGCTCAAGAGTTTCTACGCATGTCAAGAAATAAAGGAATGCTAAGCTCCAAGATCGAAAAGAATTATGACATGTATATCTCTCAAAATTCTACATACCGCCAACCGCCCCGCCTTATCGGTTGATTGCCCGCAGCAAAGGCTCTTTGATGCCGGGTTTGAGGTGGAACCGGCAGCATCAAGCGGTACTAATCGAATCGAGATGATTGTTGTGGAGCTATCGATTTGAGCTGCTGGAAACCGAGGAACCATTGGTAACGGAATCGAGGATAAGCTATCATAGCTTTCATAGATTGAGTCTTGAGGGAGGATTTGGTCGGGAACCACTTCGACGCCTTATCTCTGCTTGACAGCTTGTTAGCATAGTGGCTCACTCGACCACGCTTATAACAACTGCTACTTCCCACTTACATACCCGTAGTGAACTCGATCGCACTTCCGACATACGCCCTAGCTTGATTTGGGAAAACCGAGATCGACCTCGAACGATGGTCAAGATCGACCTTGGGAGGATTGTCCCGATTTCGCCAACGCCTCTTGTTCGGGAAATTTCTACTCTCCCATCTTCTCTTGTTCCCAATCTTTGATCGACAAAGATTAACCTTGTTGGATTGTGGTTCGGGGTATCGACGCCGACTCAGCGCATTTTCTCGTGACGCATCTCCATTTCCATATCAAGCGCCGACGAGTCTCCGTGATAAGACATCGGAGGTTGGCTTGCCAATACTATTCTCATTCCTTGGTGTAATCCGTAACGTAATACCGCCATCTTCTCATCTGTGTCGACCTTGTAAGGTGCATACCGAGCCAACTTGCGTAACTCTCTCGTCGCATCACCACGCCTTCTTTCCTTGCTTGAGATTAGCGAACTCGATCTCTTTTGTCCGCGATAGCTGCGAGGAATATACTGACCAAAAGCTCTTCTTCAAACGCTCCCACGTGAAAACGCCTAACTGCTCGCGTGAAGGTCTTCTCGACGAGACTCCCACCAATAATCCGCAGATCCTTTTAACCGAAGGAGATACACAACATACATTCTCGATCGGTGCATTCCAGAATCGAAGACACGATCCATAGCCCTAACCCACTCTTCATTTCGATGGATCACCGATCTAGTAAAAGTCGGTGGATTTTATCGAGAAAAGTTCGCAATCTTGCATCAAGGTGAGGAGGTGTTTGATTAGGTGAGTTTTGAGGTGTAGGTTGACTCTCGAGTCTCTTCTTCGTGTATTGGGTTTTGACGCCTTCAAGCATACCGAAAGAATTTGAACATTTAATGTTAAATCAAAGGAAACAATTTTATCACATAATGATTATAATGTTATGCTAAATTTAAACAAATCGCTTTGTTGATAGATTGCCGATCAAGAATACAAGAGTTGCAAGGCTCATATACTAAAATTTTCCATTTTATATAATCCGAGAAAACCGCTTCTTTGAGGACTTTTAACAAAAGAGGAAAATCGCTTTTAGTGGGTCTCGGGCTATGGCGATGCTTTATCTATACAAAGATCCCTACAAACTATCCGCATACATATACAACGATGCACTACTACAACTACTTATGCATCACTACTATACATCGCCACATATGCTACCGCACTATACATAAGATCTACTACTAATGACTACCGCTGAACCAAGCTCATCACTTCGAATGTTCATCTCTCTGCAGCCTTCACCGTCACGCTTCTTCTTATTCAAAGAATCTCTCAATCTCATCTTCCCAACGAGGGTCGCCATGACTCGGTGTTGCAAACCGCAAAGGCTCAATCTCTTCTTCATTGTAGTCCGCACCGTGATTTGGGAGCATTGGGGTTGTTGTCATGCGATATTACTAACTCGTGATGAAGAATATACGGGTCAAGAATAAAAGACATTTCACCGACCGAACATATTCCAAATTACACTTGCCAATAGACTCAATATATTCGTGTTCATACCGATAAGATCGAGAAAGACCGCTTGTCTAGAAGAACTAGTCCCCTCATCCAAGGAGGAGTGACTTCAAATATATGAATCTCATGAAAACAACTATGAATATCGTCTCAAACTAATCGAGACTCGTAAGTAATAACAGAATAGTTTCGTGAGGAATCGAGTGAATTGTAAGAGCTGTGAACTACTTCGTAAATGTGATTATTGGGGCCACCGAAAAGATGTCAATTAGCAAAACAAACGAAGGCTCTTGTAGATCAAGATCATTTCCTGCATCATCGATCCTAGAGGAAGAGGAATTCTTCAAAGAATGAGCATATCAACAAACCACTAATCTAATAGAGGTTAGTATACTAATCATCGTGTCCTCGATCAATGTCCGAGTTTATCAATAAAGGGAATCAACTGCTCAACAATTTCAAGCTATAGGAGTACGATCTATTATCATTGGCCCATCAAAGCTTGAGTTGGAATATTAGAAGGTGACACAACAATAGCAGTCGAGAAGAAGAATCATCCCGCCTAACATAATGTTCTCATAAAAGTCGATTTAACGAAGGAATGAAAATCCTCAAGAGGAGGATAATCACCTAGAGGTGGTCCTCGATAATCTAGATACCCGAACGAATTAAGGCATGAAAATCAAGGAAACTTCCCGACTCTTCGGGAGCTCTAGAGAAATCAATGTAACTAAGAGCACCGGTAGAAGCTCACCGCCAATGAGTCGGCAAGAATTGATCAAACGAAGGATCGATCAAAGTCATTCACCCCATGCCGCCTTACCGTAAACCAAGTCCATCCGAATCGCCGAGGAATTCGAGAATTCAAAGATACCGCTCGCCTAAGCTCATAGAATCTGCCGGCACGTCCGATCATCAAAGGCCTAACTCTAGTGCTTTTACGCGCGCCGACCGCATCCCAGCATCCTAAATAATCATCACTTAGATATCGTGACAATCATACCGATGTGTCCCACTTCCCATCTTAAAATACTAATCACATTGCATGCATAAGCAACTCATACAAGATACAATATCTCGCATGCAAAATCACATAAAGCCATAAGCAATGCCGAAATAATTTCAACTCTTTATATAAACAAATACTTGTACCTTGTTGTGCCGAGATGACGAGCTGAATGTCGAGCTTGAATAACTTAAGACAATTGGGTTAGACTCAAGGAAAACTCACAGACCGTGAGCTAACAAATGCTCGATACCATTCGTCACACACCCCGCCTATCTAACTCAGACTCACCGCTAACCGGAGTGCGATGGTGGAACAAAGGAAAACGACTAACTATTGTGAGAGACTCGACATTTTAATGATTATATTTTCAAAGAAAGACGAGTCATTAACCTGTGATTGATAAGCTGATCAAGGATGAACATTAATAATTAACTGTTTAACAAACTGATACCATAATCCTTGACATGAGTTCAAAGTTTAAATCATATGTCTAACCCATAATATTCTGGACACACAACAATTTACAAACTGTAAGCTTGATCGGCAGCAAAAGAATGGCTGAGTTTATGTATGAAGACATAAACCCGGGGCAAACTTATAACATAACTCAAAACGCTTCGCCAAAGATTCTTCTCCGTCATCATCTCTTACACAACCTGCATATTTAGAAATACATGCAGGGCGTGAGTACTTGATGCACTCAGTGGGCATTGCCGAAAACAATTTAAAACATGCTCTTAGAGCTATACAATCGACTTGCCACTTTCTTAGATTCACAGGGGTTTTAAGAAATAACCTATGAATCATACTTTATGAAATCACTTACTTCATGATCAATGCACGTGCTAACAATTTAATCATAACATGTCTCGCAGACAAATCTTAAATAAACACCATATCTACAAGACTCTTGTGTTGAGAAGAGGCCTCCTTCTCAAACACCTTGGCCAAAGGCCACCTGTGTACACAAACCCTTACTAGCAGCTCGTCTAGCATAGGGCCGATATCGTAAATCTCTCGTAGATAGGTAATATGCAATATGCTCAAAAACAGGCAAGTCAATTTAGCTTTTCAAAATAACTCATGCTTATCATCATAAACTTGTGCACATATTTTAGTTTAGAAAGCCCACCTGGATAATTGGCTTACTCAACACTTTCGGCTTTTCCTTTCTTGATCTTTAACTCGCTTCCACTTGCTCCTTAAAAGAGATAAGAGGAGTAAATACGGGAAAGAGGAACTAAGAGTTTCTAACTCTTGAGCTTCTATTAAACTCTCTCGATACTCTATGATTAAGCTAAACTGCTAGGTCAATGCACCCAAACTAAACTACTTGAATCATTATGAAATTATTTCACAAGAACATTCATCTTTCAAATCATAGACATAAAGTCCTTTGAAAATACGTAAACTAACGAAATCGAACTTTTACAAACTAGCATAGAAAATTCTCAATAATTCAAAATAGGCTAATTTTATATACTATATTATTCTTTTGCAATCAAACTAATCAAATAAAATCAAAATAATAAGTTCTCGATTTTCCATAAACATACTAAATTGGGGCTTTTCAACGGAGTAGGATTTAACTCCGATTTCTTTTGCCAAACTTAATCATATATACACAACAACATATATACTAGCTTAATTTAAACAAATCAAAGCCGAATCATCTTGAAATCAAAGCCACACTTTTCGGTCCTCATAGGAAAAATCGAAGGGCTCAATTTTTGTTTTCAAACTCGACTCTAATCATGCTCAAACACCCCTAATTGCATAAATACAAGCTCAATTTATAAAACCCATAACATAATTTCAAAATAGAAATTAGGGTTTCAAATTAGAATTTGGGTTTTTCTCAAATTGAATAAATTAAACCATAGATCAAGCATAAAACTCTTTTACTAGATAGATCTAAACATATATAAACTATAGATCAAGAACAAAAATTCCTTGGAACAATATCATGATGACCGAAAATATAGGGGCTTGAAAAGGGGATTTTTATTTGATTTCTCAACACAATAACACTCAATATACGTAGATCTATGTATACATGTACTAAAAATCGAAGATCAAAACATGGATGTAAAAGCCCTAGCATGGCCGAGACATATGGAAGCTCATAGGGTGGGTTTTTCTTTGATCTCTAGCATAATATCATCCCTAGCATGTAGATCTACGCATATATAGACTAGAAATCGAAAGAACGGAACACATATACAAATGGCCAAAATGGCCGAGAGTTATGGGGCAAGAGGGGGTGGATTTTTCATCTTTTTCTAGCTCAAATCTTAGAAAAAATTAGTGATATACCTTCGTAGGATGTTGATCTACAACGTTGAAGAAGGATCGAAGGTCCGAATCTCGCGTTTGAAGATGAAAGTTTCGAGTGTGTGTGAGTGTGTGTGTTCGTGTTTTTTTTTTTTTTGAAAGGGTGGAGAGGAAAATTTGTGTAAAAGAATGAACTTGGAAGCTAAGTTATATATATATATATATCATAGGAACAAGTAAAGCTTCTTGAATAAGCTAATGAAATCTAGAAAATTCTAAGCTTCTAAGGGAAGCTATATGAATTCTAGAGAGTTCTTTGGTCTTTAATGGGCTTAATAAAACAATTGGGCTCACAACCACATTTAATACTAGGCCCAAAGTATTAAAAACGTTAGGTCTTTAACGAACATAAACGATTTTCAAAATAGGCTCAACGAAATAAGAATATAAATTATCTCTTGAAAATAATAAATCAAATAGAAATATAGAAATTTCTAACGAGTTGAAATCAGAAATCATTCTTTTCCAAAATAAATATGGAAATAAAACAATAAATAAAGATTTATTGTTCACTCAATCGACTGAAAAATTCTAATTTAAATCTTTGAGTTAAAACTCTGAAAATCTTATCTGGAAATACTTTATTGAAATCTAATCTGAGAAATCTTATCGAAATCTTATAAAATCTAATCTGAGGATGCATTGTCCCTAGTCACTCACGTAATTAATTTCTAATTAATTACGATTTAGCGCCAAGCATAGCTATAAGAACTGGGTATTACATTCTCACCCCTTAAAGAAATTTCGTCCTCGAAATTTAGTACCTCAAGAAAAGCTCGGGTTCTTCTCTTCATCTTCTCTTCCAATTCCCAAGTCGCTTCTTCTGGGCCATGATATCTCCATAGAACCTTAACTAAAGGAATCGACTTATTCCTTAGTTATTGATTCTTTCGATCTAGAATGCGTTCTGGCCTCTCTTCGTAGCTTAGATCAGACTCGGGAATTACGTCTTCTTGATTGATAACGTGATTTGGGTCATAGATATACTTCCGCAACTGCGATACGTGAAACACGTTATGAACGTTACCAAAATTGGGTGGTAGCGCCAACCTGTACGCAACAGGTCCAATCTTCTCTAGGACTTCGTATGGTCCGATAAATCTCGGCTTGAGCTTTCCCTTGATTCCGAATCTGTGCACTCCTTTCGTAGGTGAAACCTTTAGAAATACTTTATCTCCAATCTTGAAGTTTAACTCAGTCCGTCGCGCATTGGCATAGGACTTCTGACGGTCTTGGGCTTCTTGAATTCTCTTCTTGATTTGGCGTATGATATTGATAATCTCTTCAACTGCTTCTGTGCCAAGAATTCTTTTCTCTCCAACTTCGTCCCAATATAGCGGAGATCGACATTTCTTGCCGTATAGCGCTTCATAGGGTGCCATGTTGATGGTCGCTTGGTAACTATTGTTATAAGCGAACTCGATCAAAGGCAATGCTTGTTCCCACTGTTCTCCTCGATCTAAGACGATGGTTCTGATCATATCTTCTAGCGTCTAAATAGTTCTTTCCGTCTGTGGATGAAAGGCTGTGCTGAAATTCAGCTGGGTGCCCATCTCCTTTTGGAAGCTTATCCAAAATCACGAGGTGAATTTGGAATCTCTATCTGAGGTGATAGAAACAGGGACTCCGTGCAGTCGTACGATTTCGTGCACGTAAATCTGGGCTAGCTTATCAGCTCCGTACGTCACAGGGATCGAAATAAAATGGGCGCTTTTTGTTAACCGGTCGATAATCACCCAAATAACTGTATTCCCACGCTTGGACTTGGGTAATCCGGTGATAAAATCCATAGCTACATGATCCCATTTCCATTCAGGAATATCGAGAGGTTGAAGCTTTCCATATGGCCTCTGGTGTAGTGCTTTGACTTGCTGACACGCTAAACACTTTTCGACAAACGACGCTATCTCTTGCTTCATACCTACCCACACGAACTTTTGCTTTAGATCTCGATACATTTTTGTGCTTCCTGGGTGGGCAGTATAAGGCGTATTGTGCGCTTCCTTCAGAATTTCTTCCTTCAACTTCTTGTCGTTGGGTACACATATCCTGTTCCCAAACATAAGGGCATTATCCCTTGTTTCATGGTACTCTGTTGATCCTTCGATTCTCACCTTCATTCTTAGCTTCTCTAATTGTTCATCTTGGCGTTGAGCTTGAACAATTCGATTTCTTAGGTCAGGTTCGAGAACCAGGGCTGCAATGATAGCTTGAGTGGTTTTAGGTGGTAACACCACTTCCAATCTCATCTTCTCGAATTCCTTGGCTAGCTCTGCGTTCTGGGTAAGAACAGATGCTAGTTGAATCTGACTCTTCCTGCTTAACGCATCGGCGATCACGCTCGCTTTTCCCGGTGATACTTGATTTCACAATCGTAATCTTTGACTAACTCCAACCATCTTCTTTGACGATATTGAGATCCTTTTGCTCAAGAAATATTTCGACTCTTGTGGTCCGTGAAGATCTCACATTTTGATCCATATAAATAATGTCTCCGGATCTTCAAAGCATGGACCACATTGCTAGCTCTAGATCATGGGTTGGGTAATTGAGCTCATGTGGTCTTAGTCGCCTTGAAGTATAGCAATTACCTTCCTTCCTACATGAGTACACATCCCAGCCCGTTTTTCGAGGCATCCGTATGCAGTAAAATCTTTATCGGGTTCGTCATCATATCTGGGTCAGCAGATGCCCTATTCTTCAATTCTTGAAAGCTTTTCTCGCATTCCAATGTCCATTGAATTTTACTCTTTCAAGCAATTGCGTCATTGGTCTAGCAATCTTCGAGAATCCATCGATGAATCTTGGTAATAACCCGCTAGGCCAAGAAAACTCCGAATCTCATTCGGTGTTGTCGGCGATTTCCAATCGCGCATGACTTTCACTTTTATGGGTCTACTTTGATTCCTTCACGAGACGATGTGACCAAGGAAATTCACTTCTCGAAGCCAAAACTCGCATTTGCTGAACTTGGCATACAACTTTTCAGTTCTCAATGTATCCAAGACAGTTCGCAAATGGGCTTCATGTTCCTTGTTGGTCTTTGAATACACAAGAATGTCGTCAATAAAGACCAAAACAAATTTGTCGAGATATTCATGGAAAACGCGGTTCATCAGATCCATGAACACAGCTGGGGCGTTGGTCAGACCAAAGGGCATTACGGTAAACTCATAATGACCGTATCGGGTTCTAAAAGCAGTCTTCGGTATATCTTCTTGCTTGATCTTTAACTGGTGATATCCGGATCTCAAATCGATCTTTGAGAAAACGCCTGCTCCTTTCAATTGATCGAACAGATCATCAATCCTCGGCAAAGGGTACTTATTCTTCAGGGTCAACTTGTTCAATTCCCTGTAGTCGATGCACATTCTCAAAGTGCCATCTTTCTTCTTGACGAACAATACTGGTGCTCCCCACGGAGATACGCTCGGTCGGATAAATTCTAAATCCAATAGTTCTTGCAATTGAATTTTTAACTCTTGAAGCTCTCTTGGCGCCATTCGGTATGGTGCTTTCGAAATTGGGGCTGACCCAGGTTCTAAATCGATGGGGAACTTTAATTGTCTATCTGGTGGTAATCCAGGTAAGGATTCGGGAAAAACATCTGGGAATTCCCTCACAATAGGGACATCTTCTATCTTTCTTTCGACTTCATCTATTTCAGCCAAATGCACTATATAAGCGCGTGCTTCTTCTTGTCTTAGCAACTTTTCTGCTCTTAAGGCTGAAATAATAGGCACTCTCTTATGCCTTTCGTCTATCCCGTAAAAACAGGTTGGTTCTTTGTCTGGTGGTTGGAAAGAAATCTCTCGACTTTCACAACGAATCATTGCAAAATTTTGGGTTAACCAATCCATTCCCAAAATTATATCCACATCCCACATTGGCAAAAGACGCAGAGATTCTGCTCTCAACTTGAGAGGACCTAACTCAAATTCTAAGTTAGGGCATTCATGCGTGATTCTATCGCTTCTGCTTAATGGCGTAAGAACTCTTATATCAGGACTCGATCGTTTTACTGGAAGCTCAAGAGTTTCTACGCATGCTGAAGAAATAAAGGAATGCGAAGCTCCAATATCGAAAAGAATTATGACAGGTATATCTCTCAAAATTCTATACCATCAACCGTCCCTTTCTTATCGGTTGATTTGCATTCGAGCAAAGGCTCTTTGATCTTTGGGTTTGAGGTGGAACTGGTTTGATCTTGGCGGTACTAATCGAATCGAGATGATTGTTGTGGAGCTATTGGGATTTGAGCTATTGAAACCGAGGAACCATTGGTAACAAGAATCGAGGATAAGCTATCATAGCTTTCATAGATTGAGTCTTGAGGGGAGGATTTGGTCGGGAACCACTTCCTGACGCCTTATCTCTGTTTGGACAGTTGTTAGCATAGTGGCCCACTTGACCACAGTTATAACAACTGTTACTTCCCCACTTACATACTCCAGAGTGAACTCGATTGCACTTCTGACATACAGTCCTAGCTTGATTTGGGAAAAACCGAGATTGACCTTGGAACGATGGTCAAGATTGACCTTGGGAGGATTGTCCCGATTTCTGCCACTGCCTCTTGTTCGGGAAATTTCTACTCTCCCATCTTCTCTTGTTCCCAATCTTTGATCAGACAGCATTAACCTTGTTGGATTAGGGTTCTGAGGGGGTATCGACGTTGACTCAGGCGTACTCTTCTCAGGACGCATCTCCATTTCCATATCAAGCGCTCGATTTAGAGTCTCCGCATAAGACATCGGAGGTTGGCTTGCCAATACTATTCTCATTCCTTGGTGTAATCCGAGCGGAATAACCTCGCCATCTTCTCATCGATGTCGACCTTGTAAGGTGCATACCGAGCCAACTTGCGTAACTCTCGTCGTGCTCACCACGCCTTCTTTCTTTGCTTGAGATTAGCGAACTCGATCTCTTTTTATCTGCGATAGCTTCGAGGAATATACTTGGCCAAAAGCTCTTCTTTGAAACGTTCCCACGTGAAAACGTCTAACTATTCTGGCGTGAAGGTCTTCTGACGAGACTCCCACCAATAATCTGCAGATCCTTTTAACTGGAAGGAGATACACAACATACATTCTCGATCGGTGCATTCCAGGAATCGGAAGACACGATCCATAGCCCTAACCCACTCTTCAGCCTCAGATGGATCACCTGATCTAGTAAAAGTCGGTGGATTTTATCGGAGAAAAAGTTCGGCAATCTTGCGATCAAGGTGAGGAGGTGTTTGATTAGGTGAGTTTTGAGGTGTAGGTTGACTCTCTTGAGTCTCTTCTTCAGGTATTGGGTTTTGACGTCTTCTCGGCATACTGAAAGAATTTGAACATTTAATGTTAAATCAAAGGAAACAATTCTTATCACATAACAGATTATAATGTTATGCGAAATTTAAACAAATCAGTTTGTTGATAGATTGCCGATCAAGAATACAAGAGTTGCAAGGCTCATATACTAAAATTTTCCATTTTATATAATCTGAGAAAACTGCCTCTTTGAGGACTTTTTAACAAAAGAGGAAAATTGCCTTTAGTGGGTCTGGGCTATGGCGATGCTTTATCTATACAGCATCCCTACAAACTATCCGCATACATATACAACGACAGACTACTACAACTACTTATGCATCACTACTATACATCGCCACATATGCTACCGTACTATACATAAGATCTACTACTAATGACTACTGCTTGAACCAAGCTCATCACTTCTGGGAATGTTCATCTCTGTTGCAGCTTCACTGGCCGCTGCTTCTTCTTCTTCAAAGAATCTCTCAATCTCATCTTCCCAACGAGGGCTGCCATGACTCGGTGCTGCAAACTGCAAAGGCTCAATCTCTTCTTCATTGTAGTCTGGCACTGGTGATTTAGGAGCATTGGGGTTGTTGTCATGCGATATTACTTTGAACTCAGGATGAAGAATATATGGGTCAGTAACAAAAGACATTTCACTGACCGGGACATATTCCAGCTTACACTTGCTAATAGACTCAATATATTCAGGTTCATACCGATAAGATCGAGAAAGACCTGTTTGTCTAGAAGAACTAGTCCCCTCATCTGAAGGAGGAGGTGACTTCTGAAATATATGAATCTCACGAAAACAACTATGAATATCGTCTGAAACTAACTGAGACTCAGAAGTAATAACAGGAATAGTTTCAGGAGGAACTGAGTGAATTGGGTAAGAGCAGTGAACTACTTGTAAATGTGATTATTGGGGCCAGTCTGAAAAGATGTTGAATTAGCAAAAACAAACGAAGGCTCTTGTAGATCTGCATCATTTCCCGGTATCATCAGATCCGGAGAGGGAAGAGGAATTCCTTCAGCAATGAGCATATCAACAAACCACGAATCTAATAGAGGGTTAGTATACTAATCATCAGGTCCTTGATCAATGTCTGAGTTTATCAATAAAGGGGAATCAACTGGCTCAACAATTTCTGAAGCTATAGGAGTACGATCTATTATCATTGGCCCATCAAAGCTTGGAGTTGGAATATTAGAAGGTGACACAACAATAGCAGGCTGAGAAGAAGAATCATCCTGCCTAACATAATGTTCTGCGAAAAGCTGACGAATGAAGGAATGAAAATCCTCAAGAGGAGGATAATCACCTAGAGGTGGTCCTTGATAATCTAGATACTGTGAACGAATTAAGGCATGAAAATCAAGGAAACTTCCCGACTCTTCGGGAGCTCTAGAGAAATCAATGTAACTAAGAGCACTGGTAGAAGCCCAGCCTTGCCAATGAGCTGGCAAGAATTGGATCAAACGAAGGATCGCATCAAAGTCATTCACCCCATGCTGCCTTACCAGAAACCAAGTCCATCCGAATCGCCGAGGAATTTCGAGAATTCAAAGACATCCGCTCGCCTAAGCTCATAGAATCTGTCGGTACGTCCGATCATCAAAGGCCTAACTCTAGTGCTTTTGCGCGGCGTCGACCGCATCCTCGGCATCCTAAATAATCATCACTTAGATATCAGGACAATCATACCGATGTGTCCCACTTCCCATCTTAAAATACTAATCACATTGCATGCATAAGCAACTCATACAACATACAATATCTCGCATGCAAAATCACATAAAGCCATAAGCAATGCTGAAATAATTCTGAACTCTTTATATAAACAGTCACTTGTACCTTGTTGTGCTGGAGATGACGAGCTTGAATGCTGAGCTTGAATAACTTAAGACAACTGGGTTAGACTCAAGGAAAACTCACAGGACCAGAGCGAACAAATGCTCTGATACCATTCTGTCACACCCCGGCCTATCTAACTCTGTACTCACTGCTAACCGGAGTGCGACTGGTGGAACAAAGGGAAAACGACTAACTATTGTGAGAGACTCGACATTTTTAATGATTATATTTTCAAAGAAAGACGAGTCATTAACCTGTGATTGATAAGCTGATCAAGGATGAACATTAATAATTAACTGTTTAACAAACTGATACCATAATCCTTGACATGAGTTCAAAGTTTAAATCATATGTCTAACCCATAATATTCTGGACACACAACAATTTACAAACTGTAAGCTTGATCGGCAGCAAAAGAATGGCTGAGTTTATGTATGAAGACATAAACCCGGGGCAAACTTATAACATAACTCAAAACGTCTTCGCTCAGCATTCTTCTCCGTCATCATCTCTTACACAACCTGCATATTTAGAAATACATGCAGGGCGTGAGTACTTGATGCACTCAGTGGGCATTGCCGAAAACAATTTAAAACATGCTCTTAGAGCTATACAATCGACTTGCCACTTTCTTAGATTCACAGGGGTTTTAAGAAATAACCTATGAATCATACTTTCTGAAATCACTTACTTCATGATCAATGCACGTGCTAACAATTCTAATCATAACATGTCTGCAGACAAATCTTAAATAAACACCATATCTACGCACTCTTGTGTTGAGAAGTAGGCCTCCTTCTCAAACACCTTGGCCAAAGGCCACCTGTGTACACAAACCCTTACTAGCAGCTCGTCTAGCATAGGGCCGATATCGTAAATCTCTCGTAGATGGGTAATATGCAATATGCTCAAAAACAGGCAAGTCAATTTAGCTTTTCAAAATAACTCATGCTTATCATCATAAACTTGTGCACATATTTTAGTTTAGAAAGCCCACCTGGATAATTGGCTTACTCAACACTTTCGGCTTTTCCTTTCTTGATCTTTAACTCGCTTCCACTTGCTCCTTAAAAGAGATAAGAGGAGTAAATACGGGAAAGAGGAACTAAGAGTTTCTAACTCTTGAGCTTCTACTAAAACTCTCTCGATACTCTATGATCAAGCTAAGTTGCTAGGTCAATGCATCCAAACTAAACTACTTGAATCATTATGAAATTATTTCATAAGAACATTCATCTTTCAAATCATAGACATAAAGTCCTTTGAAAATACGTAAACTAACGAAATCGAACTTTTACAAACTAGCATAGAAAATTCTCAATAATTCAAAATAGGCTAATTTTATATACTATATTATTCTTTTGCAATCAAACTAATCAAATAAAATCAAAATAATAAATTCTCGATTTTCCATAAACATACTAAATTGGGGCTTTTCAGCGAGTAGGATTTAACTCCGATTTCTTTTGCCAAACTTAATCATATATACACAACAACATATATACTAGCTTAATTTAAACAAATCAAAGCCGAATCATCTTGAAATCAAAGCCACACTTTTCGGTCCTCATAGGAAAAATCGAAGGGCTCAATTTTTGTTTTCAAACTCGACTCTAATCATGCTCAAACACCCCTAATTGCATAAATACAAGCTCAATTTATAAAACCCATAACATAATTTCAAAATAGAAATTAGGGTTTCAAATTAGAATTTGGGTTTTTCTCAAATTGAATAAATTAAACCATAGATCAAGCATAAAACTCTTTTACTAGGATAGATCTAAACATATATAAACTATAGATCGAAGAACAAAAATTCCTTGGAACAATATCATGATGACCGAAAATATAGGGGCTTGAAAAGGGATTTTATTTGATTTCTCAACCTGATAACACTCGATATCGAGATCTATGTATACATGTACTAAAATCGAAGATCAAAACATGGATGTAAAAGCCCTAGCATGGCGAGACATATGGAAGCTCATAGGGTGGGTTTTCTTTGATCTCTAGCATAATATCATCCCCTAGCATGTAGATCTACGCATATATAGACTAGAAATCGAAAGAGCGGAACACATATACAAATGGCCAAAATGGCGAGAGTTATGGGGCAAAAGGGAGGATTTTCATCTTTTCTAGCTCAAATCTTAGAAAAAATTAGTGATATACCTTCGTAGGATGTTGATCTACAACGTTGAAGAAGGATCGAAGGTCCGAATCTCGCGTTTGAAGATGAAAGTTTCGAGTGTGTGTGAGTGTGTGTGTTCGTGTTTTTTTTTTTTTTGAAAGGGTGGAGAGGAAAATTTGTGTAAAAGAATGAACTTGGAAGCTAAGTTATATATATATATATATATATATATCATAGGAACAAGTAAAGCTTCTTGAATAAGCTAATGAAATCTAGAAAATTCTAAGCTTCTAAGGGAAGCTATATGAATTCTAGAGAGTTCTTTGGTCTTTAATGGGCTTAATAAAACAATTGGGCTCACAACCACATTTAATACTAGGCCCAAAGTATTAAAAACGTTAGGTCTTTAACGAACATAAACGATTTTCGAAAATAGGGCTCAACGAAATAAGAATATAAATTATCTCTCTTGAAAATAATAAATCAAATAGAAATATAGAAATTTCTAACGAGTTGAAATCTCGTAAATCATTCTTTTCCAAAATAAATATGGAAATAAAACAATAAATAAAGATTTATTGTTCACTCAATCGACTGAAAAATTCTAATTTAAATCTTTGAGTTAAAACTCTGAAAATCTTATCTGGAAATACTTTATTGAAATCTAATCTGAGAAATCTTATCGAAATCTTATAAAATCTAATATGAGGATGCATTGTCCCTAGTCACTCACGTAATTAATTTCTAATTAATTATGTATTTATAACAAGCGAGCTATAAGAATCGGGGTATTACATTCTCACCCCCTTAAAGAAATTTCGTCCTCGAAATTTAGTACCTCAGTAAAAAGCTCGGGGTTCTTCTCTTTCATCTTCTCTTCCAATTCCCAAGTCGCTTCTTCTGGGCCATGATATCTCCATAGAACCTTAACTAAAGGAATCGACTTATTCCTTAGTTATTGATTCTTTCGATCTAGAATGCGTTCTGGCCTCTTTTCGTAGCTTAGATCAGACTCAGGAATTACGTCTTCTTGATTGATAACGTGATTTGGGTCATAGATATACTTCATAGCTGCGATCGTGAAACACGTTATGAGCGTTACCAAAATTGGGTGGTAGCGCCAACACATGCGCAACGGTCCAATCTTCTCTAGGACTTGTATGGTCCGATAAATCTCGGCTTGAGCTTTCCTTGATTCCGAATCATGCACTCCTTTCTTGGGTGAAACCTTTAGAAATACTTTATCTCCAATCTTGAAGTTTAACTCGGTCCGTCGGCGCATTGGCATAGGACTTACGACGGTCTTGGGCTTCTTGAATTCTCTTCTTGATTTGGCGTATGATATTGATAATCTCTTCAAGCTTACGTGCGAAATTCTTTTCTCTCCAACCGTCCCAATATAGCGGAGATCGACATTTCTTGCCGTATAGCGCTTCATAGGGTGCCATGTTGATGGTCGCTTGGTAACTATTGTTATAAGCGAACTCGATCAAAAGCAATGCTTGTTCCCTGTTCTCCTCGATCTAAGGCGATGGTTACGATCATATCTTCTAGCGTCTAAATAGTTCTTTTACATCCGTCCGTACGTGGATGAAAGTTGTCTTGAAATTCGGTGGGTGCCCATCTCCTTTTGGAAGCTTATCCAAAATCACGAGGTGAATTTGGAATCTCTATCTGAGGTGATAGAAACAGGGACTCCGTGCAGTCGTACGATTTCGTGCACGTAAATCTGGGCTAGCTTATCAGCTCCGTACGTCACAGGGATCGAAATAAAATGGGCGCTTTTTGTTAACCGGTCGATAATCACCCAAATAACTATATTCCCACGCTTGGACTTGGGTAATCCGGTGATAAAATCCATAGCTACATGATCCCATTTCCATTCAGGAATATCGAGAGGTTGAAGCTTTCCATATGGCCTCTGGTGTAGTGCTTTGACTTGCTGACACGCTAAACACTTTTCGACAAACGACGCTATCTCTTGCTTCATACCTACCCACACGAACTTTTGCTTCAGATCTCGATACATTTTTGTGCTTCCTGGGTGGGCAGTATAAGGCGTATTGTGTGCTTTCTTCATAATTTCTTCCTTCAACTTCTTGTCGTTGGTACACATATCCTGTTCCCAAACATAAGGGCATTATCCCTTGTTTCATGGTACTCTGTTGATCCTTCGATTCTCACCTTCATTCTTAGCTTCTCTAATTGTTCATCTTGGCGTTGAGCTTGAACAATTCGATTTCTTAGGTCAGGTTCGAGAACCAGGGCTGCAATGATAGCTTGAGTGGTTTTAGGTGGTAACACCACTTCCAATCTCATCTTCTCGAATTCCTTGGCTAGCTCTGCGTTCTGGGTAAGAACAGATGCTAGTTGAATCTGACTCTTCACCTTAGCGCATCGGCGACTACGTTCGCTTTTCCTGGGTGATACTTGATTTCACAATCGTAATCTTTGACTAACTCCAACCATCTTCTTTGACGCATATTGAGATCCTTTTGCTCGAAGAAATATTTCAGACTCTTGTGGTCCGTGAAGATCTCACATTTTGATCCATATAAATAATGTCTCCAGATCTTCAAAGCATGGACCACAGCTGCTAGCTCTAGATCATGGGTTGGGTAATTGAGCTCGTGTGGTCTTAGCTGTCTTGAAGTATAGCAATTACCTTCCCTTCCTACATGAGTACACATCCTAGCCCGTTTCTTGAGGCATCGTATGCAGGCAGTAAAATCTTTATCGGGTTCAGTCTTTATTGTCTGGGGCTGCAGACAGCCTATTCTTCAATTCTTGAAAGCTCTTCTCGCATTCCAATGTCCATTGGAATTTTACTCCTTTTCGAAGCAATTGCGTCATTGGTCTAGCAATCTTGAGAATCCATCGATGAATCTTGGTAATAACCCGCTAGGCGAAAACTCGAATCTCATTCGGTGTTGTCGGTTATTTCAATCGCGTCTGACTTTCACTTTGCGGGGTCTACTTTGATTCGCCTGGCGAGACGATGTGACCAAGGAAATTCACTTCTCGAAGTTAAACTTCGCATTCTTGAACTTGGCATACAACTTTTCGAGTTCTCAATGTATCGAGCAGTTCGCAAATGGGCTTCATATTCCTTGTTGGTCTTTGAATACACAAGAATGTCGTCGATAAAGACCAAAACAAATTTGTCGAGATATTCATGGAAAACGCGGTTCATCAGATCCATGAACACAGCTGGGGCGTTGGTCAGACCAAAGGGCATTACGGTAAACTCATAATGACCGTATCGGGTTCTAAAAGCAGTCTTCGGTATATCTTCTTGCTTGATCTTTAACTGGTGATATCCGGATCTCAAATCGATCTTTGAGAAAATGCCTGCTCCTTTCAATTGATCGAACAGATCATCAATCCTCGGCAAAGGGTACTTATTCTTCAGGGTCAACTTGTTGAATTCCCTGTAGTCGATGCACATTCTCAAAGTGCCATCTTTCTTCTTGACGAACAATACTGGTGCTCCCCACGGAGATACGCTCGGTCGGATAAATTCTAAATCCAATAGTTCTTGCAATTGAATTTTTAACTCTTGAAGCTCTCTTGGCGCCATTCGGTATGGTGCTTTCGAAATTGGGGCTGACCCAGGTTCTAAATCGATGGGGAACTTTAATTGTCTATCTGGTGGTAATCCAGGTAAGGATTCGGGAAAAACATCTGGGAATTCCCTCACAACAGGGACATCTTCTATCTTTCTTTCGACTTCATCTATTTCAGCCAAATGCACTATATAAGCGCGTGCTTCTTCTTGTCTTAGCAACTTTTCTGCTCTTAAGGCTGAAATAATAGGCACTCTCTTATGCCTTTCGTCTATCCCGTAAAAACAGGTTGGTTCTTTGTCTGGTGGTTGGAAAGAAATCTCTCGACTTTCACAACGAATCATTGCAAAATTTTGGGTTAACCAATCCATTCCCAAAATTATATCCACATCCCACATTGGTAAAAGACGCAGAGATTCTGCTCTCAACTTGAGAGGACCTAACTCAAATTCTAAGTTAGGGCATTCATGCGTGATTCTATCGTTTACGCCTAATGGCGTAAGAACTCTTATATCAGGACTCGATCGTTTCTTTGGAAGCTCGAGAGTTTCCACGCATCTTTGAAGAAATAAAGGAATCTGAAGCTCGATGTCGAAAAAATTATGAGCGGTATATCTCTCAAAATTCCCATACATCATTGTCCCTTTCTTATCGGTTGATTTACATTCGAGCAAAGGCTCTTTGATCTTTGGGTTTGAGGTGGGCCATTTGTCTTGGCGGTACTAAGCGAATCTGAGATGATTGTTGTGGAGCTATTGGGATTGAGCTGCTTTGGGCGAGGAACCATTGGTAGCAACAGGCGAGGATAGCTATCATAGCTTTCATAGATTGAGTCTTGAGGGGAGGATTTGGTCGGGAACCACTTCCTGACGCCTTATCTCTGTTTGGACAGTTGTTAGCATAGTGGCCCACTTGACCACAGTTATAACAACTGTTACTTCCCCACTTACATACTCCAGAGTGAACTCGATTGCACTTCTGACATACAGTCCTAGCTTGATTCGGGAAAAACCGAGATTGACCTTGGAACGATGGTCGAGATTGACCTTGGGAGGATTGTCCCGATTTCTGCCACTGCCTCTTGTTCGGGAAATTTCTACTCTCCCATCTTCTCTTGTTCCCAATCTTTTGATCAGACAGCATTAACCTTGTTGGATTAGGGTTCTGAGGGGGTATCGACGTTGACTCAGGCGTACTCTTCTCAGGACGCATCTCCATTTCCATATCAAGCGCTCGATTTAGAGTCTCCGCATAAGACATCGGAGGTTGGCTTGCCAATACTATTCTCATTCCTTGGTGTAATCCAGAACGGAATAATTCTGCCATCTTCTCATCGGTGTCGACCTTGTAAGGTGCATACCGAGCCAACTTGCAGAACTCTCTGTCGTACTCAGCTACAGTCTTCTTTCCTCGCTTGAGATTAGCGAACTCGATCTCTTTTTGTCTGCGATAGCTGCGAGGAATATACTTGACCAAAAGCTCTTCTTTGAAACGTTCCCACGTGGCGTCTAGCTGATACGGCGTGAAGGTCTTGGCGAGACTCCCACCAATAATCCGCAGATCCTTTTAACTGGAAGGAGATACACAACATACATTCTCGATTGGTGCATTCTAGGAATCGGAAGACACGATCCATAGCCCTAACCCACTCTTCAGCCTCAGATGGATCACCTGATCTAGTAAAAGTCGGTGGATTTTATCGGAGAAAAGTTCGGCAATCTTGCGATCAAGGTGAGGAGGTGTTTGATTAGGTGAGTTTTGAGGTGTAGGTTGACTCTCTTGAGTCTCTTCTTGTGTATTGGGTTTTGGCGTCTTCTCGGCATCTTGAAAGAATTTGAACATTTAATGTTAAATCAAAGAAACAATTCTTATCACATAATGATTATAATGTTATGCGAAATTTAAACAAATCGGTTTGTTGATAGATTGCCGATCAAGAATACAAGAGTTGCAAGGCTCATATACTAAAATTTTCCATTTTATATAATCGAGAAAGCGCCTCTTTGAGGACTTTTTAACAAAGAGGAAAATTGCCTTTAGTGGAGT
The DNA here is from genome assembly GCA_036937905.1 of Salvia rosmarinus. Lineage (NCBI taxonomy): Eukaryota > Viridiplantae > Streptophyta > Magnoliopsida > Lamiales > Lamiaceae > Salvia > Salvia rosmarinus. The sequence continues at coordinate 27,116 of JAODLM010000720.1, forward strand.
GCAGGCTATGGCGATGCTTTATCTATCTGACATCCTACAAACTATCCGCATACATATACAACGACGGACTACTACAACTACTTATGCATCACTACTATACATCATACATATGCTACCGTACTATACATAAGATCTACTACTAATGACTCTTGCTTGAACCGGGCTCATCACTTCAGGAATGTTCATCTGTTGCAGACTTCTTGGCGCCGCTTCTTCTTATTCAAAGAATCTCTCAATCTCATCTTCCCAACGAGGGCTGCCATGACTCGGTGTTGCAAACTGCAAAGGCTCAATCTCTTCTTCATTGTAGTGCGCTTTGGTGATTTAGGAGCATTGGGGTTGTTGTCATGCGATATTACTTTGAACTCAGGATGAAGAATATATGGGTCAGTAACAAAAGACATTTCACTGACCGGGACATATTCCAGCTTACACTTGCCAATAGACTCAATATATTCAGGTTCATACCGATAAGATCGAGAAAGACACATTTGTCTAGAAGAACTAGTCCCTCATACGAGGAGGAGGTGACACGAAATATATGAATCTCATGAAAACAACTATGAATATAAATGCGAAACTAGCGAGACTCGAGTAATATGAGGAATAGTTTCAGGAGGAACTGAGTGAATTGGGTAAGAGCCAGGAACTACTTCAGAAACAGGATTATTGGGGCCAGTCTGAAAAGATGTTGAATTAGCAAAAACAAACGAAGGCTCTTGTAGATCTGCCTCATTTCCCGGTATCATCAGATCCGGAGAGGGAAGAGAAATTCCTTTAGCAATGAGCATATCAACAAACCACGAATCTAATAGAGGGTTAGTATACGAATCATCAGGTCCTTGATCAATGTCTGAGTTTATCAATAAAGGGGAATCAACTGGCTCAACAATATCTGAAGCTATAGGAGTACGATCTATTATCATTGGCCCATCAAAGCTTGGAGTTGGAATATTAGAAGGTGACACAACAATAGCAGGCTGGGAAGAAGAATCATCCTGCCTAACATAATGTTACTGAAAGGCGGCGAATGAAGGAATGAAAATCCTCAAGAGGAGGATAATCACCTAGAGGTGGTCCTTGATAATCTAGATACTGTGAAGCAATTAAGGCATGAAAATCAGGAAACTTCCCGACTCTTGGGAGCTCTAGAGAAATCAATGTAACTAAAACCTTTGGTAGAAGCCCGACGCTTGCCAATGGTGGCAAGAATTGGATCAAGCGAAGGATCGCATCAAAGTCATTCACCCCATCTTGCCTTACGAACCAAGTCCATACGAGGCGCTCGAGGAATTCGAGAATTGACATCTTTGTTACGGCCAAAGCTCATAGAATCGTCGGTGCGTCCGATCATCAAAGGCCTAACTCTAGTGCTTTTACGCGGCGTCGACCGCATCCTCGGCATCCTAAATAATCATCACTTAGATATCGGGACAATCATACCGATGTGTCCCATTTCCCGTCTTAAAATACTAATCACATTGCATGCATAAGCAACTCATCTGACATCTGATATCTCGCATGCAAAATCACATAAAGCCATAAGCAATCTTTGAAATAATTACGAACTCTTTATATAAGCAGTCACTTGTACCTTGTTGTCTTTGGAGATGGCGAGCTTGAATCTTGAGCTTGAATAACTTAAGACAATTGGGTTAGACTCGAGGAAAACTCACGGGACGGGCGAACAAATGCTCGATACCATTCTCATCACACCCGGCCTATCTAACTCTGTACTCACCGCTAACCGGAGTGCGTTGGTGGAACAAAGGAAAGCGACTAACTATTGTGAGAGACTCGACATTTTTAATGATTATATTTTCAAAGAAAGGCGAGTCATTAACACGTGATTGATAAGGCGATCGAGGATGAACATTAATAATTAGCTGTTTAACAAGCGATACCATAATCCTTGACATGAGTTCAAAGTTTAAATCATATGTCTAACCCATAATATTACGGACACACAACAATTTACAAGCGTAAGCTTGATCGGTGACAAAGAATGGCTGAGTTTATGTATGAAGACATAAACCCGGGGCAAACTTATAACATAACTCAAAACGTCTTCGCTCAGCATTCTTCTCCGTCATCATCTCTTACACAACCTGCATATTAAGAAATACATGCAGGGCGTGAGTACTTGATGCACTCAGTGGGCATTGCCGAAAACAATTTAAAACATGCTCTTAGAGCTATACAATCGAATTGCCACTTTCTTAGATTCACAGGGGTTTTAAGAAATAACCTATGAATCATACTTTATGAAATCACTTACTTCATGATCAATGCACGTGCTAACAATTCTAATCATAACATGTCTGCAGACAAATCTTAAATAAACACCATATCTACGCACTCTTGTGTTGAGAAGTAGGCCTCCTTCTCAAACACCTTGGCCAAAGGCCACCTGTGTACACAAACCCTTACTAGCAGCTCGTCTAGCATAGGGCCGATATCGTAAATCTCTCGTAGATGGGTAATATGCAATATACTCAAAAGCAGCAAGTCGATTTAGCTTTTCAAAATAACTCATGCTTATCATCATAAACTTGTGCACATATTTTAGTTTAGAAAGCCCACGGATAATTGGCTTACTCAACACTTTCGGCTTTTCCTTTCTTGATCTTTAACTCGCTTCCACTTGCTCCTTAAAAGAGATAAGAGAGTAAATACGGAAAGAGGAACTAAGAGTTTCTAACTCTTGAGCTTCTATTAAACTCTCGATACTCTATGATTAAGCTAAGCGCTAGGTCGATGCACCCAAACTAAACTACTTGAATCATTATGAAATTATTTCACAAGAACATTCATCTTTCAAATCATAGACATAAAGTCCTTTGAAAATCGTAAACTAACGAAATCGAACTTTTACAAACTAGCATAGAAAATTCTCAATAATTCAAAATAGGCTAATTTTATATACTATATTATTCTTTTGCAATCAAACTAATCAAATAAAATCAAAATAATAAGTTCTCGATTTTCCATAAACATACTAAATTGGGGCTTTTCAGCGGGTAGGATTTAACTCCGATTTCTTTTGCCAAACTTAATCATATATACACAACAACATATATACTAGCTTAATTTAAACAAATCAAAGCGAATCATCTTGAAATCAAAGCCACACTTTTCGGTCCTCATAGGAAAAATCGAAGGGCTCAATTTTGTTTTCAAACTCGACTCTAATCATGCTCAAACACCCTAATTGCATAAATACAAGCTCAATTTATAAAACCCATAACATAATTTCAAAATAGAAATTAGGGTTTCAAATTAAATTTGGGTTTTCTCAAATTGAATAAATTAAACCATAGATCAAGCATAAAACTCTTTTACTAGGATAGATCTAAACATATATAAACTATAGATCGAAGAAAAAAATTCCTTGGAACAATATCATGATGACCGAAAATATAGGGGCTTGAAAAGGGATTTTATTTGATTTCTCAACACAATAACACTCGATATCGTGAGATCTATGTATACATGTACTAAAATCGAAGATCAAAACATGGATGTAAAAGCCCTAGCATGGCGAGACATATGGAAGCTCATAGGGTGGGTTTTCTTTGATCTCTAGCATAATATCATCCCTAGCATGTAGATCTCGCATATATAGACTAGAAATCGAAAGAGCGAAACACATATACAAATGGCCAAAATGGCCGAGAGTTATGGGGCAAAGGGAGGATTTTCATCTTTTTCTAGCTCAAATCTTAGAAAATATTAGTGATATACCTTCGTAGGATGTTGATCTACAACGTTGAAGAAAGATCGAAGGTCCGAATCTCGCGTTTGAAGATGAAAGTTTCGAGTGTGTGTGTTCGTGTTTTTTTTTTTTTGAAAGGGTGGAGAGGAAAATTTGTGTAAAAGAATGAACTTGGAAGCTAAGTTATATATATATATATATATTTATTTATATATATATATATCATAGGAACAAGTAAAGCTTCTTGAATAAGCTAATGAAATCTAGAAAATTCTAAGCTTCTAAGGGAAGCTATATGAATTCTAGAGAGTTCTTTGGTCTTTAATGGGCTTAATAAAACAATTGGGCTCACAACCACATTTAATACTAGGCCCAAAGTATTAAAATCGTTAGGTCTTTAACGAACATAAACGATTTTCGAAAATAGGGCTCAACGAAATAAGAATATAAATTATCTCTCTTGAAAATAATAAATCAAATAGAAATATAGAAATTTCTAACGAGTTGAAATCTCGTAAATCATTTTTTTCCAAAATAAATATGGAAATAAAACAATAAATAAAGATTTATTGTTCACTCAATCGACTGAAAAATTCTAATTTAAATCTTTGAGTTAAAACTCTGAAAATCTTATCTGGAAATACTTTATTGAAATCTAATCTGATAAATCTTTTCGAAATCTTATAAAATCTAATCTGAGGATGCATTGTCCCTAGTCACTCAAGTAATTAATTTCTAATTAATTACGTATTTAGCGCTTAAGCAGAGCTATAAGAATCTGGGGTATTACACAATATTTCGGGTTGGGTTGGTTATTCCACCCCGAACCATATTGTTGCCGGTAAGGCTCAAATTCGCTCGGGTTGGAATCCATGTGCATCATGACCCGGCGTTGCCGCCAAAAGCATACATCTTCCATCAAACGCGGCAACCTAGCATTCACAACACTCACACAAAATGGATCACGCAGAATCGAGTATAACAAAATAAAAGCGAAAAGAAAAGCAGAAAATAAACAACACAAACAATACGCCTAAAGTTTTCAAGAACGCGCCAAAATTGATCGAGCTAAAAACACACTCAAATTACTCGCAATCGTACGAGGTAATGGTAGCGTGGTAAGTGTTTGGTATGATTTTGTGATGATTCTTGGTATTGTTTTACGTGTCATTTTCTATGGTTTGTCCTATTTATGCCTTTGGTTCGAGTAATATTTATCGATTCGGACTTACTTCGTTCGTCTCGATGTTTTGTAGGAAAATGGCATAAAATAGGATGAATTGGATCTGCCAAGGATCAGATATAATTGAAGAGCATCTCGTTAGGAGTCCGTAGGCACAAACGGATCGCAATTTGGAGTTTGGACGAGGGAGAACGGATCATTTCTTCAAAGTCGGCAAGACGTGCGCTCCAGCGCGCTGCTCGCGCACCGACGCTGAACACTTCCAATGATTCTCATGAATAATGGAGAAGGAATCAAGGATTTTGTCCTTGATAAGAAGTAAAATACGCTATGATAGGAGTCTTTAGAGGAAAACCGTGCACAAATCGAAGTTCGACGAAGGATAACGGGCCAAACAAAAATGCTGCGCAAAGTTGTGTCGCCGCGCATCGCACGCCCAGCGCCGGTTCAGCATCTTGAGCGCGTTCAGCCCATTTTGCCCTCTTGAACGCCAGTTCTTTGTGAACGCTGGTTCACCATTTGGCCATCTTCAGTGCACACATCAATCTTGAACGCCATTCATTGTGAACGCCGGTTCACCCTTTCACTGTTTTCGGCGCCATCTCCATCCAAGCGCGTCGCCCAATTCTCCTCGCAAGCTCACACCGAGCCGGCGCCGGTTCAAGGCGAATGTATTTTGAATGCGCGCTCGGTCGAACCGGCACTCACCTTTATTTTATATATATATGCGCGCATTAGGTCAAATAGGAGTGTTCGAGTTTTTCTTCACGCACGTCGCGGCGCGCCTCGCCATTTTTGTGTGGTTTTCAAATGATTCTTCCGTAGTTTTCAATGATCGATACAAGCGGATAATCTTTAGATTTAATTCACATTTCTTGTTTTCATCGAATGATTTAGTTAATCAATTTATGCTTTTGATTTATCGCTTAATCGAAATCAATTTCATCGTATTATTGCTTAATGATTTCTCGCTTTGTGATTCTTATCGATTCAATTCATAGTGACAGTGGATTGTGTTCATGTCTTTCTTGCTTTCGCTTAATTCTGTTCTTGGAGACGGATTGATGATTATGTTTTTATTTGCAATTAGATTTAGATTAGGATTGACAAACCCTATGAATAATATGATTGCATATGCTTTATTTATCGCTTTGATTTATCGCTTTCATAGTTCAACTAGGGATTGACAACCCCGGTTTAGATTTAACGCTTTATTAGTTTAGCTTGGAATTGACAACCCCGACTTAGATCGCTGCTTATTTTCTCGTATTTCAATTCTTGCATGCTCAACCCCGCTGGTATTAGTATGTTTAGATTTAATCGCTTTCAGGCGCGACACGAACAATCGCCTGTTAAGTTTTCCTTGAGAGACGACTCGTGTTAACTTATCACGCTATGATTACCTCGCACGATGCGAGTGAATTTGAGTGTGTTTTAGCTCGATCAATTTTGGCGCGTTCGGGGAAAACTTTAGGCGTATTGTTTGTGTTGTTTGTTTTCCGTGTTTCTTTTCTTCTGTTTGGTTATTTTCTCCCAGTGCGTGTAATTTTGTTTTGTTGTTGGTATCTCGCTAATGCGGGGTTATCAACAAGACGATTATGGTCAACCCGGCCTGGGAGAAAGTTCGTCAGATGGGCAAATTCTTCTTCGAAGAAGGAGCCCAATTCGACTTTTCGAGGATGTCCTTCAAAGCATGAGCCACAAGCATATGATCCTTACTAGGATCCACAACAACAAAGACCTCACTCACCGATTTGGGATATTGGGATCCACAAAGACATGAAACCGCCCACAACCCCGACACGGAATATTGGAATCCACGTGCTTTGAGGATCAAGCCTCCAATTCCCACTGGGATCAATCGCCTCCGCAGCACTATGAAGATCAATCCTACAATTCCTACTTGGGAGCAACCACACCCTCCACCTCAAGATGAGTACCCACAACAACCACCTCCACCTCATTACTCATACCGCGTGACCACCTCCACCTCGGATGACGGTTTGGGAGGATGAGTTAACTCAAAAAGAAGTCATCCATTCAAAAACGGATGCTTTAGTCCAAAGTTTGGATGTCAAATGCTTGACTTTGCGTTTGGAGACGCAAATAGGATATGTCCAGCACGCTTGATAAGTTGCAGCAAGGGAGGAACTTCCAAACCAATCCGATCAGATCCGATCGGTCCTTTGTTCTAGAAAGTGATCCAATAGTTGAAAATTGGGTGGAAGAGACATCGATGCTGCTGCGGTCTCGAGGGTGGAAAGCGAGGAAGTGGTGAAATCACACCTTTCCCGCACCAACCCGATCAAGCTCGGATGGTCACTACTCTGGAAGTGACCCAATTGTTGAAGATGGGGTGGGAGAGACACCAAGAGCAGCGCAGCGGATGAGGTGGAAAGTGAGAACGGGTGGGCACGTGTGGACGAGAAGCATAATCGAGCCCGATGACGCTTTTACGAGAACGGATAACAAGGAAGAGTGGGCAATCCGATCGGTATCATTCCAACACTCACTCTGGAGGTGAAAGAGTTATCCAAACACGTGAAGGAGGATGAAGAGGGATGAAGCAAAGTGGGCACTCGAAGTTGATGACATGCCAAAGCCCACTCGGAAGCGATCAGACCGCCTCAACAATTGGAGTACGGGATCCCGAGGAGGACACAATGATAACAAAGGTTGAGGTAGTTTCTATAATTTGTCAACATCTTAATTTACCAAAGTATTGTCTTTGTAGGAGTTGAAGTTATTTATTTTACTTTGGAAAATAGGATGTTTGATTTGAGCTTAATTGATGTATTACTTGCCGCCTTTACTATCCTCTCGTTCTTATAAGGTTGCTACCGATGTTACGCCGAGATGGTATTCCTGCAGTGAAGGACTATGGATAGTCCGTTGTTGGCCGAACACGCCGTGCTCACGACGTTAAGCGAAAATCGCGTGGGAGTTGACCCACGGATTTTTATTTGCTTTTTCTTTCTTTCTTTTCTTTGTCTTGTTTTGTTGTTCTTGTTGATCTATCCGTTGTTGTTGAGTTTGTTTTGCTCGGATCCGAAAGTTGTCGCAGCGAGATGAAGCCGTGGTGCTCCAACTCTACAAGTAGCACATTCGCCGATTATCGTGGAAGATCATCCTCTATAGTCATTTTGAGCTTTTAATGTTTTGAGCACTGGGGACAGTGCTCGATTTAAGTGTGGGGGATGTTTACTCAGTTTTGTATGCGTGATGTATTGTTTTGTTGCTTAATGACGTGCCCTTGTGCTTATTTTGATTGTTTGGACGTAAGCTTTGTCTATGCTTGAATAAGCTAGATCTTGATTTGCAGCAATCGAACTCGTGGTATCGATCAAATTGAATTTGAATTTCCAAACTTTGGTGATATATGATTTGAGTATAATGTGAATTGACGAGACTGTAATTGATAGAAATTGAATAGGGGGAAATTGATGTGATTTGTCCGGCTAATGTTAGGGGGAGTGTTAACATTGTGGTTGCCTATATACTTGTTTCATTTTATATATAAAAAAAAATGTGAAAAAGAAGAAGAAAATGAGGAGAATGAAAACTTCAGCTTATTTGTTGAGATTGTTGAAATGGAGAATGGGATTATGTCCTCTTCTCGTGAATTGAGAAATGGACATGGAAACCACGTTAGGAGACTCGAGTTCATCGAGAGTTCACCTTTCGAATATTGTTCCAAAATCTGTTAAAACATTCTTTGTGCTTTATAAAAGAAACTTGTTGCTAAAGGTGACCACATTAGTTAGTTCACCCCTAACGGAGAGTTGGGTCTGAGCAGAGATTACCTTTTTATTTATTGGAAGTCAATTGTCGTTCTTGATTTATTTCGCATTATCTTTGAATTAAGTAAACACCAAGTGTGGAAATGCAATAAGGTTTGATTGATTAGAATAAGGGTTAAGTTGCATGAGTTATCTTTCGACTCTTATTAGTATAGACTTTGCTTGAGGACAAGCAAATGGATAAGTGTGGGGGAGTTGTTTGGTATGATTTTATGATGATTCTTGGTATTGTTTTACGTGTCATTTTCTATGGTTTGTCCTATTTATGCCTTTGGTTCGAGTAATATTTATCGATTCGGACTTACTGCTCGTCTCGATGTTTTGTAGGAAAATGGCATAAAATAGGATGAATTTGATCTGCCAAGGATCAGATATAATTGAAGAGCATCTCGATAGGAGTCCGTAGGCACAAACGGATCGCAATTTGGAGTTCGGACAAGGGAGAACGGATCATTTCTTCAAAGTCGCGCACGTGCACTCCGCGCGCCCGCTCGCGCACCAACGCTGAACACTTCCAATGATTCTCATGAATAATGAAGAAGGAATCAAGGATTTTGTCCTTGATAAGAAGTAAAATACGTTGCGATAGGAGTCTGTAGGCGAAAACCTTGCACAAATCGAAGTTCAGACGAAGGAGAACGGGCAAAAACAAAAATGCTGCGCAAAGCTGTGTCGCCCGCGCGCGCTCGCACGCCCAGCGCCGGTTCAGCATCTTGAGCGCGCGTTCAGCCCATTTTGCCCTCTTGAACGCCAGTTCTTTGTGAACGCTGGTTCACCATTTGGCCATCTTCAGTGCACACACATCAATCTTGAACGCCAGTTCATTGTGAACGCCGGTTCACTCCCTTTCAGCCTGTTTTCAGCGCCATCTCCATCCAAGCGCTGTCGCCCAATTCTCTCAAAGCTCACACCGAGCCGGCGCCGGTTTCAAGCGCGAATGTATTTTGAATGCGCGTCACGAACCGCACTCACCTTTATTTTATATATATATCGCGCATTAGGTCAAATAGGAGTGTTCGAGTTTTCTTCACGCATGGCATGGCGCCTCGCCATTTTTGTTTGTTTTCAAAGTGATTCTTCCGTAGTTTTTCAACGATCGATACAAGCGAGATAATCTTTAGATTTAATTCACATTTCTTGTTTTCATCGAATGATTTAGTTAATCAATTTATGCTTTTGGATTTATCGTTTAATCGAAATCAATTTCATCGATTATTGCTAATGATTTCTCGCTTTGTGATTCTTATCGATTCAATTCATAGTGATGATGGATTGTGTTCATGTCTTTCTTGCTTCGCTTAATTCCTGTTCTTGGAGACGGATTGATGATTATGTTTTTATTTGCAATTAGATTTAGATTAGGATTGACAAACCCCATGAATAATATGATTGCATATGCTTTTATTTATCGCTTTGATTTATTGCTTTCATAGTTCAACTAGGGATCGACAACCCTGGTTTAGATTTAACGCTTTATTAGTTTAGCTTGATCGATTAACCCCAGACTTAGATCGTTTATTTTCTCGTATTTCAATTCTTGCATGCTCAACCCGTTGGTATTAGTATGTTTAGGATTTAATCGCTTTACAGGCGACACGAACAATCACCTGTTAAGTTTTCCTTGAGGCGACTCGTGTTAACTTCGATCGAGCTAAAAACACACTCAAATTCACTCGCACGATAAATGCGGGGTGTCGCATTACAAATGCAGTGAATTTGAGTGTGTTTTTAGCACGATCAAGAAGTTAACACGCAGTCGCCCTCAAGGAAAACTTAACTGTATGCATTGTTCATGTCATACACGTAAAACGATAAAATACTAAACATTCTAATACCAACGAGGGTTTGAACATGCAGAAATGAAACACGAGAAAAAACAACGGCGATCTGCCGTGGTTGTCAATCCCTAGTTGAACTACTAAAGCGATAAATCTAAAGCGGTAAACAAAAGCGAAGTATAAACCTATTCTTGGGGTTCACAAGCCCTAATCTAAGTCTACTTGTAAATGAACAATAAGCATCAATCAACCAACAAGAACAGAATTAAACGAAGCAATAAATCATTAAGCAATGTAAATTGATAGAAACACGAGAACAGTTCATTGTCACTTATGAAATTGAATCCCACAGAAACCATCAAACAAAACACTATGAAATTGATTCTGAAAGAACTGATGAATCCCAATGCATAAATTGATAACAAGATTATTCAAAGATAAAACTGAAGACAAGAATTAAAACTAGAAATTATCTGTCTATCTCGATCTGTTGTAGAGCTCCTCAAGAATCCATGGTGAACAGGAAATGGCGAGAGGCGCCGCGGCTGTCAAAAGAAAAATCAGAACTTAGAACGGGGCCTTCTTTAAAAACCTAACGCGTATATATATATATATTAAAAGCTGAACGCCGGTTGCGGACGAGCGCCGGTTGTGAAATCATTCTGACTTGAAAGCGAGCGCCGGTTCTGTGTGCGCGCCGGTTCAGGAAAGGCTTCTGGAGAAGGATGAGCGCCGGTGGAGACTCAGCGCTGGAGATGGGGCTGGGCATGTGAATGGGCGCTGGGTTCCAGCGCCGGTTTGGGCGACGCGTTGGGGCAGCGGGCGTTGCGGTGGACTGAACGCTGGAGGAGAGTGATCGTGGCCAAACGCCGGACGGGCGTGCAGCGCCGGACGGGCGAGGCGGCTGGAGCGAAGCGAGCGGCGGCGCTGCAAGGCAGCGCCGGAAGGGCGCGACGCGGCGCAGACGGCGCTGAGGCGTGGCGCTGGGCGCAGACGACGCGGCATGCGCAGCGGCGTGCGGTGGGACGCTTGTGAACGCCGACAAAGAATTGAACGCTGTCAAATGGATAAACGCACGCTGGCTTTGAGCGCCGGCTGGGGGAGACGCTGGCACGCGGGGTGCGCGGGCGTTGGGGCGCCGCGAGCGCGGAGTGCGCGAGGGTGTGCGGCGAGAGAGAGCTGGGCGCGCGGGCGCCTGGTGCTCGTGCACGACTTTGGTCGTTCGACCCGTTCTCCTTCGTCTGAACTCCGATTTACACACGGTTTTCACCTACAAACTTCTGTCGAAATGCTCTTCAATATATTTGATTCTTGGTGGATCCAATTCATCCTATTTTCTGCCGTCTTACTACAAAACATCGAAACGAACGAAGTAAGTCCGAATCGATAAATATTAATCGAATCAAAGGCATAAATAGGACAAACCATAGAAAATGACATGTAAAACAATACCAAGAATCATCACAAAATCATACCAAACACTCGGCAGTCTTGAGCTCGGCAGTCTTGAGCTCGGAAGTCTTGAGGTCGGTTTCTAGACTTCACTCCAGCCTCTTCTGTTTTCACTGCCGTTCTTCCTGCTACATGCCATAATTATTTAAATAACGCCTAAAAGCAATTAAAAACCCTCCGAATTCTCCTGACTCAATCCTTCACACATACACACGCAACATAGCAAAACATACAACATAACATCGAATTAATCAAACAGAACCCATTTCACCCAAGGATATTATCATCAAAAAGGTCATATAATAACTCTTTTATAAGAGTTATCAAAAGACTTCTAAAGCCACCGGGCACGATGGCGATTATTGACACAACGCGGCCATCATGGCCGTGAGACTCCTCAGAGGAAGAAGATGAAGCCATTAAAAATAACTCATCGGTTTTAGCTACGAAATCGAAGAAGATGGCACGACGTTGCGAGAACGACATCGGGCAGTTGAACTCTTTTCCGAAAGTCGAGAGTTTGAGAAATTTGAAAAGTAGAAATGGATAAAGTGATATGAGAAAAGGCGTATCATGGAAGTTATTCCAATATGCACTTTATCGAACCCAACCGTTAGACGATTAAACGCGCATTAAATGCAGATAATCGATCCAAAGGTTCGACATCGGCAGACATCCGTGTTCGACCGTCACGACGCTACGCATTCAACCACAACGTCAGATATCCGACCCGGCAGGTGAAGCCAAGCAACATGCGACTTTGGCATAACGCCCGGTAAGGCGAAGCTAAGCGACATGCGACTTGCATAACGCCTCCGGCAAGGTGAAGCGAAGCAACATGCGACTTGCATAACGCCCTCGGTAAGGTGAAGCTAGCGACATGCGACTTGCATAACGCCGACAAAGCGAAGCCAGCGACATACAACCGGAGAATATGACTTACAGATTACGTAGCTCCACTTCATCGATCTCGAATACCGGCGAACCATGGTCCCCCATCCATCACGACCTCGTTTTATGTCTTTTTTTGGAGGAGGAGTGTGATAGATACGCCCAACTACCGTGCCCAAGCATCGGACCTAATATAAATGGGCTCGACATTAAGCTCGGCTTAGGTGAGTTCGCCCAAGAAGACTCTAAACCAGCCACAACTCGAATCACAAGTGGAGACGGTAAGATTCGGATATATCTAAAGAATACTATTTAGAAGATCTCGGATTAGAGTCAATCTCAATATAATTGTGTATAACAGAGGCTAGATTAGATGAAAATGATCATCTACACTCTTTGTAATCGCTTCTTACGCACTCAATACACATATACTCTCGCTCCGTGGACGAGATCTAATTCAAAGATCGAACCACGTAAATCCCTCGTGTTCGTTGCGCATTTATTTCCCTAACGAAATTAAGATCGATCATGTTGCTATGTGCTAATGATGGTAGTTTAATAATATATAATTTTAAAGCAGAGCTGAAAGTAAATGACACGTTGAGTTTTACGTGGTTCAAAGAGATCAAATCCTTCATCCACGGACTGATTGCTCAGTCAATCCAATAACTTGGGATTAGTCTTGTTTACGGGTACAAGAGAAAATCTAGACATTGAGGTAATTTTACAGCGTCCCACCTAACTTGGCGTTTCTCCTATGCTTGCTGGTACTAGGAACCACTAACTGTTTTCAGGAAGCAGTCGACTTAATCTCTAGCTTACGGGTGCTAGAAACTAAGCTTTCAGCAACTAACACTTTGTTGCTTACTTGCCCAAACTTCTACTTAACTTTTAGGGGTTTAATAGAGTGGTTTTCCAAATAGAGATTTGAGTTATCACAGACGATCAACTCAAGAAGTCTAGGCTTAAGATATACAAGATGAATATCCTAGACATAAGGAAGTGTATATTGAAGTCTCGAATGATAAGTATATTTGAGCTCTCGAGTCTTGTCGATAGAATGAAAACTTTTTTCAAAATCGTTGTTTGATTGTCTTCGAGCTTTGAGTCAATGCTTCGATTTCAATTGTGCAGCGGTAACCTTCAAAGGTTGGATTCTGAACAATATATATCGTGATGAATACGAAAAGTGTTGTTGGAGGGACAACCATTCAAATCCTTCTATTTGTCGTGTGAATTCTTCCCGTTGAGAATCCTCGTACGTCTTCTGACAAAGGTCGCATCATCGTGATCTCGTAGCTCGCAACTCGAAAGGTGGTATGACATGTCAGGATCTTCTGTAGATATGCTACTACACGTGGCAAGTCAAACAATCAAGACTTAAATCCTTCAATGTTTCTTCAGTTGAGTTGACTTTGTGTTTTATGAGCATTGACTTTAGGTTGGGCCAGTCGAGGCTGCATCTCCTTTTTTATCAGCAGTCTAGATTCTGTCTTTTGTAAGCTTAGAACTCCTGAGTCAGCATGATGCATTCAGTCAGACATATAAATTGATAGTTAGATTGACTATCGATAGTCACTTTGACCGGTAGTCACCGACTTACGGTACACAGCTGACCATCGGTACCCAGCGTTGACTTTCCCAAAGATAGTCTGCTGCTTGATATGATAATTAGTCATATCTCGACTCTTTTTCGTCCTTCAGCACTCAGTCTTCAGTTTTTGATTTTTAAGCCTCAATCTTTCAACATCAGTCGTCGACTTTACTCTAATAGCTCTGATCTTCAGCATCGTTTGTACTTCAGTCTTTAGACATTACTTGACCTTCCATCAGTCTTCAATCTTCAGTACACGATCCTTCAGTTGAGCTGTCGATAGTTGCTCTGATACTGATACTCCTATCAGTACTGTTTGAACTCCTTCAGTCTTGGGTCTATCAAAGTTGGTAGTTCCGCTGTTGAAACCTATAACATAAAACGCCTAACTCTATAAAAAGTCAGTTGCATTAGTTACTTCAGCAAGACAATCATCAGAGTTTTAGGATCTAATCAAAGCACACCGTTAAGTTAGATTAATTCATGATACATAGGAATTTCCCAATATTTTCGATACTTAGGAATTTTCCCAATAATTATCCCTTTTTTGATGATGTCAAAACCTTAAAAATCATACTAAAAACAAACCAGAAAGATAGATAACTAATTTTAGCAGGCGGACTTGATTATTCCTTGTTGTGATCATCACTCTCTGCAAAATATGGTTAGTTCAACATAATAAGGTTTAAAGCAAGTAAAGAGCCTAGACAAATAGTCATTTTCGTTAGGATGAACTAGGTCAATTTTATAGATGATAGGTTGTTGAGATTACAAGTATAATCATTTATACTTGATATCAGTAGCAAGACCTATACAGTTCTATTACAACTTCTTCCGATACCGTCGATCCACCATCCATACATGGCGAAGATTCTTGTGACCACCTTCTGGAATTCATCTGGTTGTTGTGCTGGAACGATCTTCGAAAGTTCAATCGCAATCAAGGATTCACGTTGGATCTGGGCTCGATCCACAAGATTGCATGCCATTGGAGGTGGCACATCTTGTTTTGGAGGGACAACAATGGTGTAATGTTGTCTATCCGCGCAGTAGACCAACTTTTTCTACAAGGGCCTTGTCCTTGTATTCCAGCAGGAAGTTTTTGAAGCCACCAGTTGCAATGTCGGGTACATCAGGTAAGTCCATTAGGTAGTAATACCACATGATAAACTCCATCTTTAATTGCTCTCATTTATTGTTCAGCTCAACTGAGACTGTGATGACCCGACTTCTCAAGGAAGTACGGATCAAATGGATCGCCACTGGTATGATAATGCAGCGGATATATACATAGCTAACCAACACAATTAACCAATGAACTACTCATAAATGCATGAACTGAAAGGAATAAGCTGTTTCAATACAAACCCATGTCAGAGAAGGACTTGTCAAAAGGTTCAATATTCAAATATAACCCAATCAGGGCGCAATTCAAGGAACGAGGTACGACCTCAAGTTCAATACGAAAGTGAATAGCAGTTATAATCAAAAGACACCAAAACAATATCAGAGTTTGGCAGCAATAAACGTGTGGACATGCATATGGCGATACATGCCCAAGGTTCTAGAAACCTTTCTATCATAGCAACAAAACACCAGCCACTCTGCACCACCTCGCACTCATCGTCAATCCCTACTCAACCTCCACAAAAAAACGAGATACAAGGCTAAGTACAAAAGTGCTAAGTGGACTCATTGCCGAAAATATTTTCTTTGTAAAGTTATTGAACTGCCCACAATAGCGCATGAGGATTTTAGTTTAAAAGACTTATACCTATCAAATATTTTATCATTTTCCCAAAAGTGTCCGGCCGGACTATTTCATCCACGTTGTTCCATATCTGATCATTCATTCATTTGCGAACTATGGAGGTGGCTACCTACACATAGTCGCCGTGACTGGTCGATGTAGCTAACCTTAACACACAGTTATACGTGTACACAATCTGAGTTAGTCCTTAACTAAGTCGGATCCGATCGTTACCCTTTTTTAACATTGATGGACCAACACATTCTCATACCACATTGGTTATACCAATCTCAGGTAGGATCACAACAAAACATAAACATTTGACAGTCAATAACAGTTCATTCAATAATATTTCATAAAGCTTTTGTAAATCATGTTTTGAGATATGCATATAATTTTGTTTCAAGATAGCCCACCTGCTAGTCCAAAGCTATAAGTTCTAAGCGAAGCAGGGTGTGATTGTCCTTCCTCGACAATTACGTACGAACATGCCCTTCATAAGGAAATAACTATTCTTAGATTCCTTCTATTGGTCGAGGGTCTTTTATAAATTACGACTTAACGTTCCCAATTTAGGGTTTCTTTGTGATTTCTTGTGATGGTTTTAAGGTAATTTCTATTATCATACATTCTAAATTCCCAAACTATATTCCTTCATTTTTCATAGATGAACCTCAAATTATGAGTCATATACTCCGAGTCTAACCTCGACTCTAATCTTAGTGTTCTTCTAAACGTTATTACGTTATAGATTGTTGGTATTCAAGTTATGATTTGTATGTTAGGATATTCTAAAGCCACTAACTAGACTTAACAATTATAGTTACGTCCTAGTAAGTTATGCTTGACGGCTTGTCGTATTAACACAACGAAAAAAGGAGAGTCTTGACTTATGATTCAAGTTGTCCCATAATATCACGTAAGTAATTACTTAGAGATTAACGAAGTTCTTTGTGAATACTAACTCGTCTTTTGAGACATAAGGATCGACATCTTATGTTTGAATCTTAGCTTACACTTTTCGACATTGTTTGTTTCTCTTAACTCGTCGGAGATTATGTAAGTTATATAATCACTATTCGTATCGAGTTGTCTTAACGCTCAATCTAATGTCGTATTAGGTTGTCGTTGTTGAGCATTAACGTTGTAATTCGGCTTTTGGTTTCTTTAACTTAGGAACTAACGTTTGAGTATCCTATTATTAATAGAAAACCCTAATTTGTATCTAATTCGATTCTCATTAATTCCTTCTTAAGTTATCAAAATTTATCGATTTCTTTTGGATTCTCGTACATAAAGTACTATATTGTTTATGTTTGGGGTTTTGTTTGTCGGCATAACATAAATAAACCATATAACATCATACAACACCATACACAACATATACCATACTAAAGCATTAGAAAACCTTAATTTCTAACATAATACACAACCATTGTGTATGTGTGCATGAGTGTTCCATTCATTCATCATAATCACATACCATTCATTCTAAACTTATAGATTAACTGTAATACCACGTCCTTCCTAAGCATCAAGTTTGCATGGCATGTTTTTCAAGAAAAGGTCAAAAGGTTAACTTTTTGTTTCGGTGATGCGACCGTCACGAAACCTCAGGTGTTGTGAAGAGTGTCTCATGAAGAATTCATAGACACTAAGTATGCAGGTTTTCGACCACCCACGAAGGTTTGCCACTCCGAGGAAGTTATCGAAAAACTGGACTTTTCATGGGTCTTTTAAAAGCATATCTTATTTATACTCGTTGTGTCTGGTATTTTATTTCGAGTCCATGGGTACCAAGTTTGCTAAATTTGAGTCCGTTTGCAAAGTTGCGTCGCTTTTGCGAAAAGTGGTCATTGCTTTAAGCAACAAGAACCCCTCGCTTCCTATAAATAGGAGGCTAGGGCCTTCATTTTCAACGCTCATTTCCTTCGTCTCTCAGGTTTACGGACGAGCCGAGCAGCTCAGTACGCCGCAGGTTGGAGGAGGTGGGGATCGAGCGGGGAGGCTCGGCGGCGCCATTCCGTTCCGCCGCCACCACCGATCGCCCCTCCCAAGAACCCCATTTTTCTATTTTGTCCTTTTCTTATTTTGATTCCGCCTTTTAGTAGATAACATAGCATAGAACTCGGGATTCTAAAGGGACGGACGGAAAACGGTTTGAGGTCGCCAATTTGGTCGTCGACCTCCACCGAATCGCCGCCGCCGTGAGCTTGTGGTCGCCCGATTTGGTGGCCACCGAGCCACCTTTTGGCTATGGGTACTTTAGGTTTTGAGTTCGGGCCATGCATTCTACTAAAGTACCGATTCGCTTTTTCATTTTTCGCGTTCGCATGTCGGGATGTTTTCCGTTGCTTGAGTTTTCTAAAGGAAAGACATGCCGGGTTATCCATTTTCAACATAGTTTGTCATTCTATGTTCGTGGGTTATGCATATTGATTATGTTTCCATTTT
Source organism: Salvia rosmarinus (assembly GCA_036937905.1). Lineage (NCBI taxonomy): Eukaryota > Viridiplantae > Streptophyta > Magnoliopsida > Lamiales > Lamiaceae > Salvia > Salvia rosmarinus. The sequence continues at coordinate 45,733 of JAODLM010000720.1, forward strand.
CATGCATCGATTTTGGATGGTTTATCCTAGATCCGAGGATAGCATCGATTTTAAGCTTCTTGTTGCTAAGATTTGAGTCAACTCGCATGCATGCATATTTTGAAAGTACCCTATTATAGGTCTTGATGCCTCGAATATATTTCCTTACAGATCGAAATGATTTGAAAACCCGGAGAGTGCCAAATATGGGTTCAGAAAGTCGAAAACCCCCGTTTTGCTTCGATCTTCGCTTGGATCACATTGTTGCTTTGCTTTGTGGAATGTGACCCCAAAAGTTGTTCCGTCTTGTTACCAGGTACCTACCAGTGTGATCGGTGAAGTCATCGGATTTGGGGATATCTCCCAGTTAACGTTTTCGTCTGCTCGTGTTGGGTTATATATGCTTATTTTGAGTTATTTACTCGATATTTGAAATAAAACACGTATACCGTAAAATATTTTGATGAAGTTACATCGTTCTCCGATCCGTGATATGGTTCTATTATGGTTGTGCACGGATCTCTATTCGTGGGTTGATCACCATCTCGAGTATCGATCGAAGTGACAGACCCCGAACACGTGGTTATGGTTACGAAGGATAGACCCCGGAAGTCCACACGGAAATGGTAATGAGGTGGTTATGGTTCGACGGGATTCAATCAAGTCCACACCGAAGTTAGCCGGTGGATACGTTCCGCATGGGTCGATTGAATATGTTCCGGCCGAGATATTGTGGGTCGGCTTGATATGTTCGGGCCGAGTGAGACGTGACGGGTGGCGGGATACGTTCCGAGCCGTGGTTCTATGATGAGAACAACAAGAATAACGGATCGTGCATCGAAAAGCGAAAAATCTATTTTGCTTACTTAGAAGTGGATTTACGTTTTAAAACCTTCTAATGTAAGTGCTCAACACGCATCACGACTTTTGATTGATGATAAAACCCCACCGAGTGCGCTAGTACTCACCCCAAACTCTTTTTCAAATCTTTCACAGATGGAGGAGGTCGACTGGGCGACGCGTTGAGGGTGGAGCTACGGGTTCTTCATGCTATGCTTCTGCGATGTTGTGTTATATATGTACTCTGATGTTGATGTATTCTTGTCCCTTATTTTGCTTTCTGATTGGGAACAAGATTTGCTAGTATGTTATTATGTTGTGAGTCTCGATATGAGCATGCTATGTGGTCGACGGCCTAGTCAACATGGTGTAATGCTATTTTGCTTTCTTGCATTACTTATTATAAATCAAGGTCACGCTCATGAAGTTATGGTATCGATATTATTACATTGGTGGATTGTTTGTCGCACCCTCCCCTTCGTGATATGTCTTAGTTATAGAGAGATCGCCCGATTTCATGGTCACATCTTCTTATCGTGTATGTTATATGTATTCCCCTTCTTCCCGCTTCTTAACCCCGCCCTAATCACACCCCCAAGATCGCGTTTCCCTGAATGGGCGTGACATTAACTATCATAGTATCACTTACCAATATAATCAAACTCATACTTAACCATTTTACTATATTTTTGATAATTAGCAATAATTAGCATAAGTATCCAATAAAATCATGTTATGCTCCTATCATACTATAGAATTTAATTACCAATTCAATATCATCAAATAAAATTCTAAACCATAAGTTAAAATAGCTTAGATTTTCGGTAATAATGATTTGTTGAACAATGATATTCAATACATTCCACAAAAATCATATCATGCTTATATCATATATACTAAACATGAAATATCATACATTAAAATTAAAACACATGCTTATTACTATATATATATTTTCGATAATATCATATATATATATATATATATATATATATATATATATATATACACTCAATAAATCTACTCACTTCACAACATGTTTATAATATGCACTAAACATGTAATATTAACTTTAAATATCAACTAAATATTTATAATATGAACTAAATGCTTGAATTCTTTTTTTCCTCATACATATATTGTATATGTGTTCAATAAATTCTCAATAAGTCATGACAGGTTCATATTATTTTCAACAAATAAAAATCAAATAAATCTTAAAATATATATATATAGTTTCGGTCCTAACAAATAAATAGGAGAAGTGTTTCAATAATTTCAAGATTAATATATGATGTTCATATCATATATTTAACTCTATTTCTCAACTATTTTTCAACAAATGAAATTAAAATAGATCTAAAAATTATATATATATTTCGGCACTCTTAGGAAAATAGGAGAAGTATTTCAATAATTTCAAGATTAATATATGATGTTCATATCATATATTAAACACTATATCTCAACTATTTTCCAACAAATAAAATCAAAATAAATCTCAAAAATTATATATATATTTCGGTACTCTTAGGAAAATAGGAGAAGTGTTTCAATAATTTCAAGATTAATATATGATGTTCATATCATATATTAAACACTATATCTCAACTGCTTCCAACAAATAAAATCAAAATAACCTTAATATATATATATATATATATATATATATATATATATATATTTCGCCCTTTTGAAGAAAAAATAAAGAAGTGTTTCAATAATTTCAAGATTAATATATGATATTAATATCATATATTAAACACTATATCTCAACTATTTTCAACAAATAAAATCAAAATAATGGCTTAAAACCATATAAGTTTCGCCTTCTCAAAATAAATACAAGAAAGATTTCAAAATTCTTATATTTATTCTACATACCCTAACACATCAACAAACAACAATATGGACTAACATTCACAAAAGCATGATTTATCTCCTATAAAAAGAATTCTAACAAAAATAAAAAAAATACCAAACATGCTCCAAAAATTCCCAAACTTTAAATAAAACCTTAAAACACATTTCTAAGCATATTTCATTCATGGCTTGAGAGCATTTGATGGCTCAAAAGCCACAAAATTTGAAAGGGGCCGAAACTAGAGTTTCAAATTAAAAAAACATTCACTCCATTAGAATGGAAGAGGATGATGAATACTACATTTATATGGTCTTAGACACTTATTTTGAGAGATAGAATGGGTTGGAATTGAGGATTAAAACTTGGAGAAGGTGAAGAATTTGAAAACAAAGAGAACTTTGTTCCAAAAGAGAGAGAGAGGCACGGTTTTGTTACTGAAAATGCTGAAAAGAGTTGTTGGCATCCTATATGGGTACCCATTGTGGTAGTTGGAGAAGACTAGTCAAAATTACCCGATTTGGTATGTTATCTGGGTTCTTTAAGTTTTATCGTGCTTTCGATTGATTTCTGAACCTTAAGGTTTTATTTTCTTAAATAGCCTTAAAAGACTTATTTCATAGTTTATAATAATTTCATGAAGTTTGGATTGCATCCAGGTAAGTCAATTCAATTATCGCAAAAAGCAGTCCAAACGATTAAATTATGTTCATTCAATTTCTATCAATTCTTGAGCTTTCATAATTAATTTGGATCTTATAAATCATTTCTTATTTATTTATACCCTTGGTTTGAGTTTGGTTCGCTCGGATCGATTCGAGGTTTTTAGGTATATATTCCGGCGTTCGGTTAAGTTCTTCAGGAATTTCGTTCAGAAATTGATTCTTATGAATTCTAAATTCATAATATTATATTCCTTCATGATTTTGATTGTTCTCATTAATTTCAATGATTAGCACGATGAAATTTGATCAAACTTGAATAGTACTTTTGAGATCGACCGCAAGTCTACCCGAAAATTCCAATTTTGGCTTCTCATATATTTTCGTGAGATGATTCTAGAAATGCAATCTTTTTGTTGATACTCATTCTAGATCTTTCATTCTATGTTCAGACTATTCAGGAAACCCTAATCCGGTTGGACTAATCACTAGTTTTTGATTTCTCTAGTTTTCGATCTCTGAATCGATTCTAATTAATTTAGTTGATTACCTTAAACATATTTAAGGTCTTAGCACCACAAGTAATTGGTTTAATCATCACTAATAAAAGTTTTAAATTTTTCGGGTTATTACAGGGACTCACTTGTCAGATTGGGGCTTGCCTTGTGTAATTGAGGTTCTTAGAAGACCTCTCATTTGGAAGTAGCTCAGAGAACTTCTCTTGCTTGTCTTCTTTATTCATTCTACGACCATCAGTTTTGTTTTCCTTTTACGCACCAAATTGTCGCTTTTATTTCCACCATGCTACCAATGATGCTGGATCTCCAAAGATTTCGAGCAGGCACCTGCCTCAAATGCAGCAAGGTATATTTCTTCTTCATTTTGAATGGAAGCTTGTGGTGTTGATGGGATAGCTTCTTTCGATTTGAGCGACCTTCTTCTTTGAATGCAACATCTTTCTCCATCTTCTTAATCCTCCATCCGCCGAGTAAGTTCTACAAAATGATCGTTCTTCTTTCTTTTTCTATAGCTCAGGCCAGCCTTCTTCAACTAAAACAACCCTTTATCTTTCTCCCCCTATTTTTGGCATCATCAAGCTGCGCTAGAGGAAGATGGATAGTCGACAAGATGGTTCGTTGTGATTGTGGGAACGATATAATTGCTCAACTTTTCAACATATGCACCAACATCTCGTCAATTTCATCATTTTCTTTCCTCGTAGCTTCACCCTCATCTTCAAGAGCGGTGATTCTATCATCTACGAGTTGGGTGAAGTCCAATTCTTGTTGCTTCGCTGATTGGCTAGATTATCTTCAGATTCATCATTCAAGTCGACCATGAATGCAGCTTCCATCGAGAGATCATTTCAACTCTTAGAGTGTTGATGGAGCCTTCTTACCGATTGTTATTTCTTAATGCAATCGGGGCATGTATCCATGAGATCTCTAAGTTTTAGCTTGATGGATGTGATCTCTCCGTGGAACTGTTCTTCAAAAGCTTCTCGAAGGTCAGCTTGCTTCTTCTCATTTTCTTTGAAGGTCTTGACTAGCGTGGCATAAGCTTGATTAGTTACTTCCACTTGGGAGTTGAATGCGCCCACCGCACATCGTTCCTTATAGGAGGTTGCGTTCTTTAAAATCAGCTTCCAACTGGGCCATTTCCAATAGCTTGGCTTCGTTTAGAGTTTGGGATACTCTTGTACTACGATCGGTGACTTAAAAGGGAACCATGCGCCATAAAAGTAGTTAGATGAAGGGCAGTTTGAACCTCTTCTTGAAACATAGAGCTGACGGAACCACGGTCCTCGCGCCTCTCTATGTAGTCCCACTAGGCTCTGCTAAAGCTTCCTCCTACTCAATAGCTCTAGTTTGATCTACATCTAAAGCCCGCCTCGTTCTCTACCTCGTTTTCTTATCATCCTGGACATCATCAGCAGTGGCGCCATCAATGATTTCTGGATAATTGATTCAAAGTTCTTGTCACGACCCCTCCTGATAACCCGGATTGGGATTTGGTACTAGGAATAGTATTTATGGACGCGTAAGACTATTACCACAATGCTTATCACATGTGAGATATAATACTGGGACCGATATACATTTATAACATCTCGGACCAAAGGTTTGAGACCAACGGATCCCAAAGGATATTACGATCTGAAGGGCTTCATAGTTCATATTATCTCATCAACAGACATAACATAAAATAGTTCAGAGTTGCAGCGGGAAGTGTGTGAATACATATATGACGATATGTATTCAAGGTTAACAATTCTTAACAAAAACATCAAGGGCACTGGACTTCCTCAACACTCCACCATCATCAACATCCGAGCTCAACCTGCACATTTAAAAACAAACATGCGGTGAGTACAAAATTGCACTCGGTGGACTCATGCCGAAAACATTTTATCATAATTGAATTACATCGCTAATATCATGGTAAGACCGAGGTTTTAGTTGAAAATGCCTCAGGCTTACTAAAATATTTTATCGGCTCATAAAAGTTGCTTGGCCAAGCATTTTTCTTGGTGTGTATGATCCATATCCCTTGTCATCATTTCATTGTAAAATCATAGTCGAACGTCGTGAAGGAGGCCTCCCTCTACGACGCCGTGATCGGCCGTGAATTGTCCTTACAGCACACAGTCACCTTAGTGTACACGTTAATCCTAGCCAGGTATAAGCCTTCCGACGTAGGATCCGATATCGATTTTCATTCATAAGTTGGGAGCTACCCAACAACATTTATATCATTCATATCAATCTCATGGATAGGATACAGTATACAAAACATAAACATTTTTGGCAGGTAATTTTGTAAACATTTTAATCAACAGTTGAAATAGGCATCATAAATAAAATTTGTTGAAATAAGTCGTCAAGCCATATTTTGTTTTGGAAGGAAAGCCCACCTGAAAATATTGTGCGTCTTTAACACTCGCTTACTTGTCAACGTCCAGCTGTTGCGTCAGCGTCCACACCTTTATATAAAAAGGATGTTTTAGTACGTCGTTCACGTATTTCGAGACTTACAAAGTCTATAATAAGCTTCGATATTCTATATCGATATAAATTGAATTCTTTAACAAATTCAATACGTTATTTTGGCGTATACTAAGTTTAACATTTCTCGTCCTTCAATAGAGACGAGATATGTTCGAAATTACCATTTTACCCCTCTTGGTAAATGGTTCAATGTTTTCTCACGTTTTTCGATCTAACGACTTCAAACATGAAATCTTTTCGTATTGACGTGATTTTATTAGCAAACTGACACGTCTTATGCGTATTAGCGTATTTATCGAACGATTTCATTCGTTGTTTTCAAAAGTCAACAATTTTGACTTTTCAAGAATTTAATTACTAAGTCATACTTTAATATCTAATTTTCACAAAATCAATTTCCAATTGATTTCTTTTATAAACTCATTAATATGTTTAAAATAATTTTTAAACATATAATTCATTATAAATAATGAATTTAAGGATTTAAAATCCTCATTCAAAAATTAAAAATAGCTCACGGCTATTTTAACCTTTTATAACTTAAATATTTTCGAAAATTTCTTATAAAATCCAAATATATCTAAATATAATATTTAGACACATAAATTATTATTAATCTTAATTAAAAAAGATTTAAAAATCCTTAAAAATCCTTAAAAATTCTCGGTAATTATTAGAAATTGCCAAATGGTTTCCAATTTTTTTTCTAATTTCATATAGTGTATTATTATACACTATGGTCACTAATATGTATTAATATCAACCAAACCTCATTCGATCATCACCCTATTTATTTTATAAGGTCAATACATTTTTGAAAAAAAATGCCCAACAATTTTCTAAAATTCCAATAAATTAATACAAGGTCCAAACATTAGTCCATGACATATTTATGTCATATAATCCATGATATACATTTCTATACCATAAAAATCTATGATGTGTTCTCGGTTCTTTCTCAAATATGTACCAACATTTTATAAAAAAAATCCCACAAGTATACATTATGCCTATATACCATAGTGCAACAACACTACATCATAATAACATCAAAACCAATTTATTCATCACCATAGTGAGCTTGGCTCTCGGCTTATTTGAATAAAAATAGGTAGTTGATTTTTGAAAATTCTAACAACAACATAAGATGCATAAAACATATTCTAGGCCAATAATATAACATTGCATGTATCAAATAATAAATCACACACCAACATATATATATATATACAAGTTTCGGTTTTTTTTTTTTTTTTTTTTAAATATAGTTAGGAGTTTCCAAAATTTCCGACTAAATCATAGAATGCATAGATCATGTCCTAGATTAATAATACACCATTGCATGTCTTAAATGAAAATCACACATCCACCTATAGATACATACATGTCTCGGTCATTTGAAAAAAAATAGCATAGGTTCTTCCAACAATGTCAAATAAATTGCCATGTACTCTCAATACATTATAATTCAAGAATATGCTATTGCATGTGCAAATTAAATATCTTATACCCACATATAACTCTAAATGGCTCGGTACTTAGAAAGAAAAATGGTATAGATTTTTCTAAAATTTTCAAATAAATTGCTATGCATCCTCAATACATCATGAATTAATAATATTTCATTGCATGTACCAAATAAAATTTATACACTAACAATGGCATACATGTATCTCTCGGCCATTACTAAGCATTTTCGAACATGTCCAATTTAATTTTTTTAAACATGCTTCAAGTTTTAAAACATTGTGCTACATATTATTCCTACACAACCTAACCATAGATTCATAAGATTTTGAGGTTAGATCATACATGCAAGACATTTTAAAACAAGAACACTTGTCTAACATTTTCTTATCATCAATACACATGCAATAATCAAATCTTACAAACAAGGATCATCTAGAACACATGCAATGAACTAGACCATTTCTTTGAAAATTTTCGAAAGCTTCAAGAACAAAACAAGCTCTTGTTCAACCCCTACCTTGTGATATGGATGAATGGAACAAAGTACAAGGTATTAAGGTGTTGTATGGAGATGAGAAGAAGAAAATCACAGCTTGGAAGGAAGAGGGAGGTCTCGGCAATGGGGGAGAGTTTGGGGGAAGAAGAAAGAGTTTGAGAGAGAGAATGGGTGTTCAAATGTTGAGTGTGAATATGAGAGAAATGAATAAAATCTGAACTCCCTCCCCTTAATCCCTATGTCCCAGCCCTCTCTCCTTACACAAGAGACTCTTGATTACTTTGTAATATTTTATGTTGCTAGTGGACACTAATCATGAGTCTTACACATAAAATATACCTTGAAAATAGCTAATATATCCCACTAATGGCTGAGTTCATATAAAATATATATCACATAAGAGATACATGAAAATAGTGGAGAGATAGGACACTTAAATTTTCGGTACCTATATATACATTTATATAGGGCTTTCGGCCCTTGTACTAAAACATAGGTTAAAATTTTTATTTCATGCTAAACATGGATATATACATCATGGTATATGATTTAGATGATAATTAATATCATCGGATAATTAAAAGACGTTATTTTATGAAGAAAACCCAGTTTTGAAAATTTGTGGTTTTCAAAACTAGGTTGTGATTTTTATTAATTTTAATGTTCAAGTATTATTTAAATGCTTAATAATACTGTAATTATACAAAAATATCATAAGAAATAATTTCCTATAATTTCTTGATCATTAAAACCATCTTTCATTTTATTTCTAAACGTTAACGTTTGAAACGTCTCAAAACGTTACGTATCGACTCATCTCAAAATGGTCGTAATAATTTCGTAATCACTTTACTAATATAAATCATTAGTAAAGGAATAAAATTCTAAGCTTGATTGCTTAGAAAATTTTATGAAATTTCAACTGTCGATTCGTAGCCGACGTTAAAATATACTGCCGATAAGCGTTATAGTCTTCGATTCTTAAATCCACGATTTTAAGTGAATTTATAACAGGAATTCATTCCTTTGTAAGGTAGATCGAATTCATATTCGATCACAGACTGATTTGATTTCACAGCGAAATCCTATTTTACGGATTTAAAAAAAAACGTAATTAGGCTTTTTAAACTGCGGGTTATTACATCCTACCCACCCTTAAAAGAAATTTCGTCCCGAATTTTGCATACCTTAGTAAAACAATCTGGGGTATCGTTCTTTCATTGCTTCTTCTAGTTCCCACGTGGCTTCTTCTTGTCCGTGATGTTTCCACAGGACCTTGACCAGTGAAATTGATTTGTTTCTCAATTGTTGAACTTTATGGTCTATTATTGCTATAGGTTCCTCTTCATAACTCATGTCTGAGTTGAGAACTACGTCGTCTTGAAGGATCACGTGTTTTGGGTCATGTACATATTTTCTTAATTGAGATACGTGAAAAACATTATGCACACATCCCAAGTTTGGCGGAAGAGCCAACCTATAGGCTACTGGGCCTATTCTTTCTAGGATCTCATATGGTCCTATGAAACGGGGTCTTAGTTTTCCTTTAACACCAAATCTTATAATCCCTTTGATGGAGAGACCTTAAGAAATACTTTGTCTCCACTTTCAAACCGCAGCTCGAGATCACGTGTATCGGCGTAAGACTTTTGTCTATCTTGAGCTTCTCTTATTCTTTGCCTAATTTTTCTAACGATTTCAATCATTTCATTCAACGCTCGCCCTACTACTTTCCTCTCACCCACTTCATCCCGAAGAAAGCGGTGATCTACATTTCGCCATCTGAGGCTTCAGTGGGGCCATATCAATCGTCGCTGATAACTATTATTGTAAGCAAACTCGATGAGAGGTAAATGTCTTCCCAATTTGTACCTCGATCTAGTACTACGGTTCTCAAAGATATCTTCCGTAGTCCGGATTGTCCTTTCCGACCGTCCATCGGCCCATGGATGAAATGTCAGATCAAGTTCAACTGCTCCCAATTCTCTTTGTAGGCTCACCCAAAATCTCGATGTGAATTTGGAGTCTCTATCGATGTAATAGATTTTGGTACCCTTGCAATCGATAATCTCCTTTACATATAATCGAGCTAGCTTATCGATCCATAAGTATTCAATTCGCGTAAAATGAGTGCATTTGTGGGTTCATCCACCACTACCCATATGGTCGTGTTCCCTTTTCGACTTGGGTAAATCAGAATGAAATCCATCGTTATCTCATCCCACTTCCACTCGGGTATACTCAACAACAGAACTTCCCGTAGAGACGTTGGTGTATAGCTTTTACTTGCTGGCAAACAAGGCAGCGTTCTATGAAAGAAGCTATGTCTCGTTTCATGCCTTCCCACCAGAACTTTTCCTTTAGGTCTTGGTACATCTTAGTACCACCTGGGTGGGCGGTGTAAGGTGTATCGTGAGCCTCACTCATTATTTCGTTCCGAACTTCAATATCTTCTGGAACACATATTCTTCCTTCAAACATTAAAGCATTATCTGATGCTTCGTGGAAATCCTTCAATTCACCGCCTCACCATTCTTCTTATCTTTTCCAACTTTTCCTCCATCCTTTGTCTCTCAATGATCTTTTTTTTCTTAAATCAAAGGCCACGGTGAGTGTAGCGATACAGTCAGGATCGTCTCGGTTGTTCAACCAATTCAATCCTCAATTTCCTAAACTCCTCGATGAGTTTATCTTCTTGCGTAAGGAGACATCCCAATTTAGTTTGATTTTTACGACTCAAGGCGTCGGCCACTACATTCGCTTTACCGGGTGATAGTTAATACCACGGTCGTAATCTTTTACTAGTTCGAGCCATCTTCTCGCCTCATGTTTAGATCTCCGCTCAAAGAAGTATTTCAAACTCTTATGATCTCGTAGATTTCACATCTCATTCTGTAGAGATGGTGTTCCATATTTTCCGTGTATGAACCATTGCTACTAATTCTAAGTCATGAGTTGGGTAGTTCAGCTCATGTGGTCTAAGTTGCCGGATGCGTATGTTATTACTTTTCCCTCTTGCATCAAAACGCAGCCTAGTCCGTTTCTCGAAGCGTTTGTATAAATCACATATTCTTTGTCCGCTCGCATCGCTAGCACCGGTGCACTTGTTAACTTCTCCTTGAGTTTTGAAAACTCGCCCACATTCTACAAATCAAGTGTACTTAACTCCTTTCTGAGCGGTTGGGTCATCGGTCTTGCTATTTTGGAGAATCCCTCGATGAATCTTCTCAGAATAACCCACCAATCCTAGAAAACTCCTGATCTCATTCTCGAGTTCGCGGTGATTTCCATTCTTGTATCGCTCCACTTTGGCCGGATCTACTTTGATTCCCTCAAGAGACACAATATGTCCGAGGAACATTACTTCCTTCACCAAAATTCGCATTTGTCAACTTAGCAAATAGTCGCTCCACCTCAAAGTTTGCAACACTGTTTTAGATGTTCTTATGGTCCTCCTCGTTCTTGAATAGATGAGAATATCATCTAAGAAAACCAAGACAAACTTGTCTAAGCACGGATGAAACACTCGTTCATGAGGTCCATAAACACAACTGGTGCATTTGTTAACCCGAACAAAGATAACTACAAATTCATAATGGCCATATCTTGTTCTAATGCGCTTTAGCTATATCTTCAGCCGTACTTTGAGTTGATGATATCCCGACTTGAGGTCAATCTTTTAGAATATGTCTGCTCCTCTCAATTGATTAAACAGATCGTCGATTCTTGGCAAAGGGTATTTGTTCTTGAGCGTCATCTTGTTCAGCTCTCGATAGTCTATACACATCCTTAAAGATCCATCATTTTCTCGACAAACAAAACCGGCGCTCCCCAGCGCGTAAACACTAGTCTAATGAAACCTAAGTCAAACATTTCGATTTGGATTTTCGCTCTTCCAATTCCTTTGGGGCCATTCTCAGGGTGCCTTCGACACCGAGCCGATCCCGTTCCAAGTCGATGGTAAATTTAACTGCTCATCGTGAGGTAATCCTGGTAGATCCTTAGGAATACATCTAGAAATTCCGACAATTTCTATGTCTTCTACCTTCGCTTCCGCTTTTCTTCTCCGCTCGTAAACGAGAAAAGCGTGGTATCCCTTCTTATTCATCATCTTTCGCCTTCAATGCGACACAATCGGACTTTCTTCCCATGCTAATTCCATGGAAATGCGTTGATTCTCGCCCGTGAAAATGAAATGATATTTTCCTTCCTTGCAAAGAATCGTGGAGTGGTTTGCTGCTAACAAGTCCATTCCTAGGATTTTATCTACGCCACCCATGAGTATTATGTTTAAATTATTTGATAGAACCCTAAGTGATCCTAAGTTCAACTCTAGTTCGGCGAAATGTGTAATACCATAATCCCTCCTATAGCGAAGAGATTCTCATATCCCGATTTGCTTTTATAAAGACTAAGTCCCAACAGATCACGCATGATTTTTCTATGAAGGAGTGCGAAGCACCTGTATTGAATAATACTATAACATGTACGTTGAGAAGAATTCATACCGCTGTGTTTCCTCGGTCCTGTTCGCTCATCGCGGCAGCAGCATATGCCCTCGCCTGGGCGGGCGAGGCGACGTTGTGCTTGTTCTTACCGTCGTTGTCGTTGTCCGGCTTCATGTTGCTGGCATTGCCTCGGGGGTTGTGGCCTTCGTTGTCGAGGTGGTTGCCTGTTCTGTCGCCGCATTTGTCGCTATCTTGTTCTTTGTGGTTGTTGATGCGCTTGTTATGGAGGTGGTTGCCATTGTTGTGGCTGTACTTCTCGTTAAGGTCAATGAAATTGGATAGCCCTCGGTGGTTGGACATTGCCGGGTTGGTTCGCCCACGATCGCTTCCGAACGCACTTCTGTGCAAAAGTTTGCATAGTGTCCTTTCATCCCACACCTAAAACAGCCTCACGCCCGCCATGCACATTCCCTGTGCAGTGCCAGCACTTTGGGCACGGTAGAGCCCTTCTTTGCTCTTGTGGACCTCTTGTTGGAGGAACAAAGTCGGCTTCCTCCATCCTTGTCCTTGATTTGTCAGGCTTCCTTGCCATCGTCGTCTGTTATTCACGCTCTCAAACTTCCCTTATTGTTACTAAAACTTGTATCCCATTTCTCTTACCCTTGTCCATCAGATTCAGATCCGAGCCGATGCCGGCTTATCATCCGGCATTGTCGCCTCAATGTCTAGAGCTCGTAAGAGACTTCAGATAGGTCATGTCTCCGAGACCAATGGAGACATTCTTATTTCCGCCTTAAACCCGATCGGAACTTTTCTCGCCATTTTTAGGTCCGTGTCCACTGATCCAACCCATATCTCGACATCTCGCAAAATGTGCGATCATAATCGACATCGACATCTTTTCGCTTTAATAAGAAAAATTGTGTTCCTTCTTCTTCTTGTAACTTTTTGGAACGCACTTATCATACATTTCTCTCTTAAAGTCTTATCATGTTAACTCTTCCATTTGCTCGAGGTAAAGGTTTTTTCCGCCTCCCATCAAAAATCAGCAGTCCGCTCAATCGAAGGTTACACACGATACTGTTCTCGTGTCTTGCATCTTAAAAGGTGAAAATCCTTTCAATGGTTCTCATCCATTGTTAAACTTCTTCCGACTACCCTTCCCATCAAGGTAGGAGGTTTTGTCTTAGGAACAATTCCTCTATCCCGCGATCGTCGAGGTAGAGGTGGTTGAGGTATATCCTCCTCTTCTTGCTCGTGAGTTCTACCTCTTCTCCCAGGTCGCCGCCCCTTACTCCTCGCTCGTGATCTTGTCTAGAGGCATTCATTATATAAAATATATCATTAACATCATACATTATTTTTATAACTTCAATATATACAATATCATCATAATTTTATTGGAAAATAACTTAAATAAAACATTCCATCCTTGTCATACACCATTTTTTTGCAAAAGCCCTCTCGAGTCATATATATAATGGTAAAAGTACCATAGGTAAAGTGCTTGCGATCAAAAGTCATTATAACGGGAATTACTTACATACTAGCTTTCAAAACATTACAAAAGGAGTCAATTCATATTGGCTTTTATAGCCTTACAAAATCATGTTTCCCTTTTCATCACTGTTTTTCAAAAACAAACATATTCAAAACATAAATAAAACAACGCCATAGTCCTTCCGCCTTCACTTCCACGGGCCCTATCTAGAGTCTTCCTCCTCGCCATCCTCTTGGGTCTTCTTCTTTATCCGAGTCATCGCCGGCGTGTGCTCTAGAGGTCCAGCCATTATTCTCTACTATATGAATGTCCCGCATGGACCATAATCAACACGAATCGGCAGAGTGTCATGGATCGGGTTATAACCATCGAGGGTACTGTCACACTTATTCGTGGCCGTCTCGACTGAAACTCTCAACCGGCGGTAGGGGTCGCGCCATCGGTGGTGGGCGGAGGTGAACGAGCATGGTGTCCAAACATCGCGGAGGAAAACAGAGCTCCCAAAGCTCTAGTCCGGCTGTTCCATCCGCATGGACGAGTCTCGCCCTCGTCAATCCGACATCGAGGCACCACCGGGTCGACTATCCGTGGAACCTCCTGTCACAGCCACTCGTGTGACTCGTCACGCCATGTGTACTCCCGTGGAGTGAGATAAGGTCCTCTCGGTGTCGCGCCATAAATGTCAGATACATAAGTCAAATGGTCGACGATCGGGTAAATCGCCTACTGTGTCATAACCTCCCGCCGCACGGTAGATATAGTCTCCAGACACTTCACGGGCGTAGTCTTCCCAATCACATGGGAGGATGGTCAAGACGCTAATACCGCCATAATCAATCACACCAGACACTCGGGCATTTCTCCAGAGTCGGAGATAGTACATTAGGAATTCCCCAAGATCCTCTCCACAACACATCCAGCTTTCCCGATATATGCGCACCGTTTCCTCGGGAGTAGGGTTTGACCCTATCCTTCTCCTCGCGATATAGCGCATTTCCTCCATCTGTCACGATCAAAACTAATATCAGTCACTAATAATATCCTATAAGCAGATAAAGTAACTTAGTACATCTGTTAAACAACTAGAACGAACTATTCCATCCATAAGGCAGATAAATACTAACGGGTAGTACACAGATCATGACATTCTTATTCTACTTTGAAACAAACCTCCTAATGACATTCTAAGGTATATGTGATACCATAAGTTTTCTGCTCTAATTAAAACTCGAGCTAAATCTTAACCAGACTCTAGTGTATTCTGGAGACGGAAAAAAAAATTCTGTCCTTCATAACAAATGAAGTTCAGAGTCTTAGGGGTACGCAGGCGAAAACCATGCGTAAAACGGAGTCCTATCGAAAGAGTACGATCTAAAACAAATTTACTGCGCAGTGCAGAAAATTTTCGCGATCGTGCCTAAATTTCGAGGCAATGCCGACGACGAAGTTGTGCATACTATGGCTGCTGCCGACGTAGTACGACTATTACATCCACGTATCAGGTTGGCGCTTAGCATTTTGAAGTCCAAGTCAATGGTTACACATATTGAAGTTGTGATTGCGGTCGCTTACGTTAAAGTTGTAATGACGATATCAATCTCCTTCATTCTTCATAGTCAACGTCGTTCTCGATCATCTTTACGTTCGACTCTTGACGTTAAAAATAAAATAAAAACTATAGTTACATTCATGCTTTCCATCGTTCTTTTGTTCTCTTTCAATATGTGAGCATGCTTTTATATCGCTCACGCTCTTCTTAAGAGAATAGCATATCCGCTATCAACATAAATTTCATGATTCACAATTATAACTTCAAAATAACATCATAGCTCATTCATACGTACTTATACATATCAACTTGTTTTCATACGTTCGTCTTTAATTATTCTGATTCGTTTCAAAACATACATCTCAACTTACCCACTTCGTATCATCACCAATTAATTTCAAAAATTAAATTTTTTTTGAAAATCCTTGCTCATAACTTTTTATTTCTATTGTCATAACGTCATAACTTTTTCTTTCAAAATCCTTTTCAACTTGATCATCATATAGAATTCTTCATTTCATAAGTTTAAAAGGAACCGCCACCTTTTCCCGCTTGAGCTCGATGTGATGGAGTGTTGAGAATAGCTAGCAGATTTCTGAAGTCCAAATGACTCAATCTAGACTTAATTTTGGAAAGAGTTTTGTTTCAAAGAGAACCGCTCGATACCACTCATCACGACCCCGCCTCGATAACCCTGACCGGGCGGATCGGTACTAGGAATAGTATTTATGGATGCGTAAGACTATTACCACATGCGCTTATCACATGTGAGATATAATACTGGGACCGTATATACATTTATAACATCTCGACCAAAAGGTTTGACCAACATATCCCAAAGGATATTACGATCCGCGGCTTCATGGTTCATATTATCTCATCAATGCATATAACATAAAATAGTTCGAGTTGCAATGGAAGTGTGTGAATACATATATGACGATATGTATTCAAGGTTAACAATTTTAACAAAAACATCAAGGGCACCGGACTTCCTCAACACCTCCATCATCAACATCCGAGCTCAACTCGCACATTTAAAACAACATGCGGTCGAGTACAAAATTGCACTCGGTGGACTCATGCCGAAAACATTTTATCATAATTGAATTACACCGCCAACATCATGGTAAGACAGCGGTTTTAGTTGAAAATGCCTCAGGCTTACTAAAATATTTTTATCGCTCATAAAGTTGTTCGCCAAGCATTTTCTCGTGTGTATGATCCATATCCCTTGTCATCATTTCATCGAACATCATAGTCGAACGCCGTGAAGGAGGCCTCCTCACGACGCCGTGACCGCCGTGAATTGTCCTTACAAAGACACAAATACCTTAGTGTACACGTTAATCCTAGCTGTATAATCCTTCCTACAGTAGCATCCGATATCGATTTTCATTCATAAGTCGAGCTACCCAACAACATTTATATCATTCATATCAATCTCACGGATAGATACAAGACACAAAACATAAACATTTTAGTGTGTAATTTTGTATACATTTTAATCAACAAATAAATAGGCATCATAAATAAAATTTGTTGAAATAAGTCGTCAAGCCACATTTTGTTTTGGAAGGAAAGCCCACCTGAAAATATTGTGCGTCTTTAACACTCGCTTACTTGTCAACATCCAGCTGTTGCGACAGCATCCATACCTTTATATAAAAAGGATGTTTTAGTACGTCGTTCACGTATTTTGAGATTTAAAAAGTCTATAATAAGCTTCGATATTCTATATCGATATAAATTGAATTCTTTAACGAATTCAATACGTTATTTTGGCGTATACTAAGTTTAACATTTCTCGTCCTTCAATAGAGACGAGTTATGTTCGAAATTACCATTTTACCCCTCTTGGTAAATGGTTCAACGTTTTCTCACGTTCAAACATGAAATCTTTTCGTATTGACGTGATTTTATTAGCAAACTGACACGTCTTATGCGATTAGCGTATTTATCGAACGATTTCGCTCGTTGTTTTCAAAAGTTAACAATTTTGACTTTTCTTAGTAATTTAATTACTAAGTCATACTTTAATATCTAATTTTCACAAAATCAATTTCAATCGATTTCTTTTATAAACTCATTAATATGTTTAAAATAATTTTTAAACATATAATTCATTATAAATAATGAATTTAAGGATTTAAAATCCTCATTCAAAAATTAAAAATAGCTCACGGCTATTTTAACCTTTTATAACTTAAATATTTTTGAAAATTTCTTATAAAATCCAAATATGTCTAAAATTAATATTTAGACTTATAAATTATTATTAATCTTAATTAAAAAGGATTTAAAAATCCTTAAAAATTCTCGGTAATTATTAGAAATTACCAAATGGTTTCAAAAATTTTCTAATTTCATATAGTGTATTATTATACACTATGGTCACTAATATGTATTAATATCAACCAAACCTCATTCGACCATCACCCTATTTATTTTATAAGGTCACGGCATTTTTGAAAAAATGCCCAACAATTTTCTAAAATTCCAATAAATTAATACAAGGTCCAAACATTAGTCCATGACATATTTATGTCATATAATCCATGATATACATTTCTATACCATAAAAATCTATGAGGTGTTCTCGGTTCTTTCTCAAATATGTACCAACATTTTATAAAAAAAATCCCACAATTATACAATATGCCTATATACCATAGTGCAACAACACTACATCATAATAAACATCAAAACCAATTTATTCATCACCATAGAGAGCTTGGCTCTCGGTTTATTTGAATAAAAATAGGTAGTTGATTTTTGAAAATTCTAACAACAACATAAGATGCATAAAACATATTCTAGGCCAATAATATAACATTGCATGTATCAAATAATAAATCACACACCAACATATATATATATACAAGTCTCGGTTTTGTTTTTTTTTTTAAATATAGTTAGGAGTTTCCAAAATTTCCAACTAAATCATAGAATGCATAGATCATGTCCTAGATTAATAATACACCATTGCATGTCTTAAATGAAAATCACACATCCACCTATAGATACATACATGTCTCGGTCATTTGAAAAAAAATAGCATAGGTTCTTCCAACAATGTCAAATAAATTGCCATGTACTCTCAATACATTATAATTCAAGAATATGTTATTGCATGTGAAAATTAAATATCTTATACCCACATATAACTCTAAATGTCTCGGTACTTAGAAAGAAAAATGGAATAGATTTTTCTAAAATTTTCAAATAAATTGCTATGCATCCTCAATACATCATGAATTAATAATATTTCATTGCATGTTCCAAATAAAATTTATACACTAACAATGGCATACATGTATCTCTCGGCCATTACTAAGCATTTTCGAACATGTCCAATTTAATTTTTTTAAACATGCTTCAAGTTTTAAAACATTGTGCTACATATTATTCCTACACAACCTAACCATAGATTCGTAAGATTTTGAGGTTAGATCATACATGCAAGACATTTTGAAACAAGAACACTTGTCTAACATTTTCTTATCATCAATACACATGCAATAATCAAATCTTACAAACAAGGATCATCTAGAACACATGCAATGAACTAGACCATTTCTTCGAAAATTTTCGAAAGCTTCAAGAACAAAACAAGCTCTTGTTCAACCCCTACCTTGTGATATGGATGAATGGAACAAAGTACAAGGTATTAAGGTGTTGTATGGAGATGAGAAGAAGAAAATCACAGCTTGGAAGGAAGAGGGAGGTCTCGGCAATGGGGAGAGCTTGGGGAAAGAAGAAAGAGTATGAGAGAGAGAATGGGTGTTCAAATGTTGAGTGTGAATATGAGAGAAATGAATAAAATCTGAACTCTCCCTCCCCCTTAATCCCTACGTCCCAGCCCTCTCTCTCTCCTTACACAAGAGACTCTTCAATTACCTTGTAATATTTTATGTTGCTAGTGGACACTAATCATGAGTCTTACACATAAAATATACCTTGAAAATAGCTAATATATCCCACTAATGGCTGAGTTCATATAAAATATATATCACATAAGAGATACATGAAAATAGTGGGAAGATAGAACACTTAAATTTTCGGTACCTATACATACATTTATATAGGGCTTTCGGCCCTTGTACTAAAACATAGGTTAAAATTTTTATTTCATGCTAGACATGGATATATACATCATGGTATATGATTTAGATGATAATTAATATCATCGGATAATTAAAAGACGTTATTTTATGAAGAAAACCCTAGTTTTTGAAAATTTAGGGTTTTCGAAAACTAGGTTGTGATTTTTATTAATTTTAATGTTCAAGTATTATTTAAATGCTTAATAATACTGTAATTATACAAAATATCATAAGAAATAATTTCCTATAATTTCTTGATCATTAAAACCATCTTCATTTTATTTCTAAACGTTAACGTTTCAAACGCCTCAAAACGTTACGATCGACTCATCTCAAAATGGCCGTAATAATTTCGCAATCACTTTACTAATATAAATCATTAGTAAAGGAATAAAATTCTAAGCTTGATTGCTTAGAAAATTTTATGAAATTTCAACTGTCGATTCGTAGCCGACGTTAAAATATACTGCCGATAAGCGTTATAGTCTTTGATTCTTAAATCCACGATTTTCAGTGAATTTATAACAGGAATTCATTCCTTTGTAAGGTAGATCGAATTCATATTCGATTTCGCATCGATTTGATTTCACAATGAAATCCTATTTTACGGATTTTAAAAAACGTAATCAGCTTTTTTAAAGCTGGGTTATTACATCCTACCCCTTAAAAGAAATTTCAGTCCGAAATTTGCATACCTTAGTAAAACAATACGGGGTATCGCTCTTTCATTGCTTCTTCTAGTTCCCACGCGGCTTCTTCGTCCGTGATGTTTCCACAGACCTCGACCGATGAAATTGATTTGTTGCTCAATTCACGAACTTTATGGTCTATTATTGTTGTAGGTTCTCTTCATAACTCATGTCCGAGTTGAGAACTACGTCGTCTCGACGGATCACGTGTTTTGGGTCGTACATATTTTCTTAATCGAGATACGTGAAAACATTATGCACACTTCCCAAGTTTGGCGGAAGAGCCAACCAATAGGCTACTGGGCCTATTATTTCTAGGATCTCATATGGTCCTATGAAACGGGGTCTTAGTTTTCCTTTAACACCAAATCTTATAATCCCATTTGATGGAGAGACCTTAAGAAATACTTTGTCTCCACTTTCAAACTGCAGCTCAGATCTACGTGTATCGCTGTAAGAGTTTTGTCTATCTTGAGCTTCTCTTATTCTTCGCCTAATTTGTCGAACGATTTCAATCATTTCATTCATCGCTTCGCCCTACTACTTTCCTCTCACCCACTCCATCCCAGTAAAGCGTGATCTACATTTCTTGCCATACAAGGCTTCGTAAGGGGCCATATCAATCGTCGCTTGATAACTATTATTGTAGGCAAACTCGATGAGAGGTAAAATGTCTTCCCAATTTGTACCTCGATCTAGTACTACGGTTCTCTATATATCTTCCAGAGTCTGGATTGTCCTTACGTCGTCCGTCCATCACCATGGATGAAATGTCAGATCAAGTTCAACTGCTCCCAATTTTCAGTAGGCTCACCCAAAATCTCGATGTGAATTTGGAGTCTCTATCTCGATGTAATAGATTTTGGTACTCCATGCAACAGATAATCTCCTTTACATATAATCGAGCTAGCTTATCGGATCCATAAGTATTTCAATCGCGTAAAATGAGTGCATTTTGTGGGTCTATCCACCACTACCCATATGGCCGTGTTCCCTTTTCTTGACTTGGGTAAATCTGTAATGAAATCCATCGTTATCTCATCCCACTTCCACTCGGGTATCCTCAACGGTGTAATCTTCACCGTAGGGACGGTGTAAAGCTTTTACTTGTCGGGCAAACAAGGCAGCGTTCTACTAAAGAAGCTATGTCTCGCTTCACGCCTTCCCACCGTAACTTTTCCTTTAGGTCTTGGTACATCTTAGTACCACCAGGTGGGCGGTGTAAAGTGTATCGTGACCTCACTCATTATTTCGTCCGAACTTCAATATCTTCGAACACATATTCTTCCTTCAAACATTAAAGCATTATCTCGATGCTTGTGGAAATCCTTCAATTCACCGTTCACCCTTCTTCTTATCTTTTCCAACTTTTCCTCCATCCTTTGTCTCTCAATGATCCTTTTTCTTAAATCAAAGGCCACGGTGAGGTAGCGATACATTCGTGATCATCTCTCGGTTTTTCAACCAATTCAATCCTCAATTTCCTAAACTCTCGATGAGTTTATCTTCTTGCGTAAGGAGACATCCCAATTTAGTTTGATTTTACGACTCAAGGCGTCGGCCACTACATTCGCTTTACGGGTGATAGTTAATACCACAGTCGTAATCTTTTACTAGTTCGAGCCATCTTCTGCGCCTCATGTTTAGATCTCTCGCTCAAAGAAGTATTTCAAACCTTATGATCCGGTAGATTTCACATCTCATTCCGTAGAGATGGTGTTCCATATTTTCAAATGCATGAACCATCGCTACTAATTCTAAGTCATGAGTTGGGTAGTTCAGCTCATGTGGTCTAAGTTGCCGGACGCGATGTTATTACTTTTCCTCTTGCATCAAAACGCAGCCTAGTCCGTTTCTCGAGCGTTTGATAAATCACATATTCTTTGTCTGCTTCGCATCCGCAAGACTGTGCACTTGTTAACTTCTCCTCGAGTTTTTGAAAACTCGCCCACATCTCTACCAAGTGTTCTTAACTCCCCTTCGGAGTAGTTGGGTCATCGGTCTTGCTATTTTGGAGAATCCTCGATGAATCTTCTCGTAATAACCAGCCAATCCTAGAAAACCCTGATCTCATTCCGAGTTCGCGGTGATTTCCATTCTTGTATCGCCCACACTTTGGCGGATCTACTTTGATTCCTCAACAGACACAATATGTCCGAGGAACATTACTTCCTTTAGCCAAAATTCGCATTTCTTGAACTTAGCAAATAGTCGCTCCACCCTCAAAGTTTGCAACATCGTTTTAGATGTTCCTTATGGTCCTCCTCGTTTCTTGAATAGATGAGAATATCATCTATGAAAACCAAGACAAACTTGTCTAAGTACGGATGAAACACTCGGTTCACGAGGTCCATAACACTGGTGGTGAATTTGTTAACCCAACAAGATAACTACAAATTCATAATGGCCAAATCTTGTTCGAATGCGCTTTAGCTATATCTTCAGGCAGACTTTGAGTTGATGATATCGACTTGAGGTCAATCTTTGAGAATATGTCCGCTCCTCTCAATTGATCAAACAGAGCATCGATTCTCGCAAAGGGTATTTGTTCTTGGCGTCATCTTGTTCGACTCGATAGTCTATACATATCCTTAAAGATCCATCCTTTTTCGACAAACAAAACCGGCGCCCCAAGGCGAAACACCAGTCTAATGAAACCTAAGTCCAACAGCTTGGATTTCGATTTTGATTCTTCCAATTCCTTTGGGGCCATTCTCAGGGTGCCTCGACATGAAGCCGATCCCGGTTCCAAGTCGATGGAAAATTCTAACTGCTCATCGTGAGGTAATCTGGTAGATCCTTAGGAATACATCCGAAATTTCCCTGACAATTTCTATGAATTCTACCTTCGTTTCCGGCTTTTTTTCTCCGTTCAGGTAAACGAGAAAAGCGTGGTATCCCTTCTTATTCATCATCTTTCTTGCCTTCAATGCGGA
This sequence comes from Salvia rosmarinus, assembly GCA_036937905.1. NCBI lineage: Eukaryota > Viridiplantae > Streptophyta > Magnoliopsida > Lamiales > Lamiaceae > Salvia > Salvia rosmarinus. The sequence continues at coordinate 69,278 of JAODLM010000720.1, forward strand.
CACAATCGGGACTTTCTTTCCCATGCTAATTCCATGGAAATGCGTTGATTCTCGTCCAGGAAAATGAAATGATATTTTCCTTTCCTTGCAAAGAATCGTGGAGTGGTTTGCGACTAACCACCCATTCCTAGGATTATATCTACGCCACCCATGGGTATTATGTTTAAATTATTTGCTAGAACCCTAAGTGATCCTAAGTTCAACTCTAGGTTCGAGCAGAAATGTGTAACAGCCATAATCCCTCCTATAGGTGAAGAGATTCTCATATCCTAATTTGCTTTTATAAAGACTAAGTCCCAACAGATCTACGAATGATTTTTCTATGAAGGAGTCTGGCACCAGATCGAATAATACTATAACATGTACGCTGAGAAGAATTCTATACCGCCGTGTTTCGGTCCTGCTCGCCTGTCACGGCAGAGCATATGCCCTCGCTCGGGCCGAGGTCGACGTTGTGCTTGCTTCTTGTCAAGCCGTTGTCGTTGTCCGGGCTCTGTTATTCTTGCCGGTGTTACCTCGGGGTTGTGGCCTTCGTTGTCGAGGTGGTTGCCTCGTTGTTCTTGCATTTGTCGTTGGATTGCCGCTGTGGTTGTTGTTGCGATTGTTATGGAGGTGGTTGCCATTGTTGTGGCTGTACTTTGTTGAGGTTAAATGAAATTGGATAGCCTCATTGGTTGGACATTGCCGGGTTGGTTCTACCTTACGATCGCTTCCGAACGCATTCTCTGCAAAGTTTGCATAGTGTCCTTTCATCCCACACCTAAAACAGTTCCCGCTGCCCGCCATGCACATTCCCTGCAGTGCTGCACTTTGGGCACGGTAGAGCCCTTCTTTGCTCTTGTGGACCTCTTGTTGGAGGAACAAAGTCGGCTTCATCCATCCTTGTCCTCGATTTTGTCAGGCTTCCTCGCTAATCGCCGTCTGTTATTCACGTTCTCAAAACTTCCCTTATTGTTGTTACTAAACTTGTATCCCATTTCCTCTTACCCTTGTCCATCAGATTCGTGATCTGAGCCGATGCCACTATCATCCGCATTGTCGCTTCAATGTCAGAGCTCGTGTAAGAGCTCTATATAGGTCATGTATCCGAGACCAATGGAGACATTCTTATTTCGGCCTTAAACCCGACCGAACTTTTCTCGCCATTTTAGGTCCGTGTCCACTGATCCAAAGCATATCTTGACATCTCGCAAAATGTGCGATCATAATCGATTCTCGACATCTTTTCTTGCTTTAATAAGAAAAATTCGTGTTCCTTCTTCTTCAGAACTTTTCGAACGCACTTATCATACATTTCTCTTAAAGTCTTCTCATGTTAACTCTTCCATTTGCTCATGCGGAAGGTTTTCTTTCCGCCTCCCACCGTAAATCAGCAGTCCGCTCAATTGGAAGGTTACACACGATCGTTCTGCCTCGTGTCGCGCATCTTAAAAAGGTGAAAATCTTTTCAATGGTTCTCATCCATTGTTCAGCTTCTTCTGGACTACCCTTCCCATTGAAGGTATGAGGGTTTTGTCTTAGGAACAATTCCTCTATCCTGCGATCAGGTTGAGGTGGAGGTGGTTGAGGTATATCCTCCTCTTCTTGCTCGTGAGTTCTACCTCTTCCCAGTCCGCCTGCCGCCTTACTACTCGTTCAGGATCTTGTCTACGAGGCATTCTGCTATATAAAATATATCATTAGCATCATACATTATTTTTATAACTTGAATATATACAATATCATCATAGCCTTATTGGAAAATAACTTAAATAAAACATTCCATCCTTGTCATACACGATTTTGCTGCAAAAGCCCTCTCGGGTCATATATATAATGGCAAAAGTACCATAGGTAAAGTGCTTGCGATCAAAAGTCATTATAACGGGAATTACTTACTTACTGGCTTTCAAAACATTACAAAAGGAGTCAATTCATATTGGCTTTTATAGCCTTACAAAATCATGTTTCCCTTTTCATCACTATTTTTCAAAAACAAACATATTCAAAACATAAATAAAACAACGTCATAGTCCTTCCGTCTTCACTTCCACAGTCCTATCTAGAGTCTTCCTCCTCGTCATCCTCTTCGGGGTCTTCTTCTTCATCTGAGTCATCGCCTTGGCCGTGTGCTCGAGAGGGTCCAGCGCCATTATTCTCTACCATATGAATGTCCCGCAGCGGACCATAATAAACACGAATCGGGCTGTAGCTGTCATGGATCGGGTTATAACCATCGAGGGTACCTATCACACTTATCCGTGCTGTCTGACGGAAACTCTCAACTGGCGGTAGGGGTGCTGCCATCGGTGGTAGGGGCGGGAGTGGTGAACGCATAGGGTGTCCAAACATCAGTGGAGGGAAAACAGGAGTTCCCAAAGCTCTAGGTCTGGCTGTTCCATCCGCATGGACGAGTCTGCCCTCGTCAATCCGATATTGAGGCACTAGAACGAACTATTCCATCCATAAGGCAGATAAATACTAACGGGTAGTACACAGATCATGACATTCTTAGTCTACTTAGAAACAAACCTCCTAATGACATTCTAAGGTATATGTGATACCATAAGTTTTCTGCTCTAATTAAAACTCGAGCTAAATCTTAACCAGACTCTAGTGTATTCTGGAGACGGAAAAAGAAATTCTGTCCTTCATAACAAATGAATTTCAGAGTGTTAGGGGTATGCAGGAGAAAACCACGCGTAAAACGGAGTCCTATCGAAAGAGTACGATCTAAAACAAATTTACTGCGCAGTGCAGAAAATTTTCGCGATCGTGCCTAAATTTCGAGGCAATGCCGACGAGGAAGTTGTGCACACTATGGCTGCTGCCGACGTAGTACGACTATTACATCCACGTATTCAGGTTGGCGCTTAGCATTCTGAAGTCCAAGTCAACGGTCACACATATTGAAGTTGTGATTGCGGTCGCTTACGTTAAAGTTGTAATGACGATATCAATCTCGCTTCATTCTTCATAGTCAACGCCGTTTCGATCATCTTTACGCTCGACTCTTGACGCTCAAAAAATCAAAACTATAGTTACGCTCATGCTTCCTATCGCTCTTTTGTTCTCTTTCAATATGTGAGCATGCTTTATATCGCTCACGCTCTTCTTAAGAGAATAGCATATCCAGCTATCAACATAAATTTCACGATTCATAATTATAACTTCAAAATAACATCATAGCTCATCTGCACGTACTTATACATATCAACTTGTTTTCACACGCTCGTCTTTAATTATTACGATTCGCTTCAAACATACATCTCAACTTACCCACTTCAGATCATCACCAATTAATTTCAAAATTAAATTTTTTGAAAATCCTTGCTCATAACTTCAGATTTCTATCATTATAACGCCATAACTTTTTCTTTCAAAATCCTTTCAACTTGATCATCATATAGAATTCTTCATTTCATAAGTTTAAAAGGAACGAGCCACCTTTTCCCAGTTGAGCTCGATGTGATGGAGTGTTGAGAATAGCCACAGATTTCTAGAAGTCCAAATGACTCAATCTAGACTTAATTTTGGAAAGAATTGGGTTTCAAAGAGAACTCGCTCGATACCACTGTCATGTACCCCGCCCTGATAACCCGGATAAAGCGGACTGGTACTAGGAATAGTATTTATGGATGCGTAAGACTATTACCACGCGCTTATCACATGTGAGATATAATACTGGGACCGTATATACATTTATAACATCTCGGATTAAAAGGTTTGACCAATGGATCCCAAAGGATATTACGATCCGAAGGGCTTCATAGTTCATATTATCTCATCAATGTATATAACATAAAATTGTTCGTAGTTGCAATGAAGTGTGTGAATACATATATGACGATATGTATTCAAGGTTAACAATTTTAACAAAACATCAAGGCACTGGACTTCCTCAACACCTCCATCATCAACATCCGAGCTCAACTCGCACATTTAAAAACAAACATGCGTGGTCGAGTACAAAATTGCACTCGGTGGACTCATGCCGAAAACATTTTATCATAATTGAATTAAATCGCAACATCATGGTAAGACACAAGTGGTTTTGGTTGAAAATGCCTCAGGCTTTACTAAAATATTTTTATCGGCTCATAAAAGTTGCTGCCAAGCATTTTTAGTGTGTATGATCCATATCCTTGTCATCATTTCATCGTAACATCATAGTCGAACGTCGTGGAAGGAGGCCTCTACGACGCAGTTGATCGGCCGTGAATTTTCCTTACAAAGACACAAATACCTTAGTGTATACATTAATCCTAGCGGTGTATAAGCCTTCCCAGTGGGATCCGATATCGATTTTCATTCATAAGTTGGGAGCTACCCAACAACATTTATATCATTCATATCAATCTCATGGATAGGATACGACACAAAACATAAACATTTTTGTGTAATTTTGTAAACATTTTAATCAACAATAAATAGCATCATAAATAAAATTTGTCAAATAAGTCGTCAAGCCACATTTTGTTTTGGAAGGAAAGCCCACCTGAAACTATTGTGCGTCTTTAACACTCGCTTACTTGTCAACGTCCAGCTGTTGCGTCAGCGTCCACACCTTTATATAAAAAGGATGTTTTAGTACGTCGTTCACGTATTTCGAGACTTACAAAGTCTATAATAAGCTTCGATATTCTATATCGATATAAATTGAATTCTTTAACGAATTCAATACGTTATTTTGGCGTATACTAAGTTTAACATTTCTTGTCCTTCAATAGAGACGAGATATGTTCGAAATTACCATTTTACCCCTCTTGGTAAATGGTTCAACGTTTTCTCACGTTTTTCGATCTAACGACTTCAAACATGAAATTTTTCAGATTGACGTGATTTTATTAGCAAACCGACACGCCTTATGCGTATTAGCGTATTTATCGAACGATTGCTCGTTGTTTTCAAAAGTCAACATTTTGACTTTTCAAGAATTTAATTACTAAGTCATACTTTAATATCTAATTTTCACAAAATCAATTTCCAATCGATTTCTTTTATAAACTCATTAATATGTTTAAAATATTTTTAAACATATAATTCATTAAAATAATGAATTAAAGGATTTAAATCCTATTCAAAAATTAAAAATAGCTCACGGCTATTTTAAACTTTTATAACTTAAATATTTTGAAAATTTCTTATAAAATCCAAATATGTCTAAAATTAATATTTGACATATAAATTATTATTAATCTTAATTAAAAGGATTTAAAATCCTTAAAATTCTCAGTAATTATTAGAAATTACCAAATGGTTTCCAAAATTTTTCTAATTTCATATAGTGCATTATTATACACTATTGTAATACCCGTCCTTTTAAGCTTCGCTTTGCATGGCACATTTTTCGAGAAAAGGTCAAAGGTCGACTTTTTGTTTCGGTGATGCGACCGTCACGAAACCTCAAAGCGCATGAAGAGTGTCTTATGACCTAATTCATATACACTAGGTATGCAGGTTTTCACCACCCATGTAGGTTTTGCAGACCAGGGAAGTTATCGAAAACCGAACTTTTCATCGATCTTTTAAAAGATATCTTGTTTATAGTCATTGTGTCCCGTATTTTATTTCGTGTCCATGGATACTAAGTTTACAATTTGAGTCCGTTTGCAAAAGTTGCGTCGCTTTGCGTTTTCGAAAAAGCTTAGCAAGAAGCATACAAGACCCCGCTTCCTATAAATGGAGGCTAGGACTTCATTTTCAACGCTCATTTCTTCGCCTCCTCCGTGTTTACGAAGAGCCGAGCAGCTCCTGTGCACGCTGCAGTCACTGGAGGAGTGGGGATCGAGTCGGGAGGCTCGGCCACGCGCCATTCTTACCGCCGAGCTACCACCGCCGATCAACCACCCCGCAGCCCGCTTTTTGCTTTTTGTCTTTTCTTGTTTTGATTCCGCCTTTTAGTAGATCGATAGCATAGAACTCGGGATTCTAAAGGGATCGGCGAGAAAACGGCCCGAGGTCGCCGATTTCGCCAAACCGTCGTCGTGAGCTTGTTGGTCGCCGACAGGCCGACGAGCCACCTTTTGCTCGGGTCCTTTAGGTTTTGAGTTCTGCCATGCATTCTACTAAAGTACCGATTCTGCTTTTGTTTTTTTCGCGTTTCGCATGTGTCGGGATGTTTTCCGTTGCTCGAGTTTTCTAAAGGAAAGACATGCCGGGTTATCCATTTTCAACGCCGCTTGTCATTCCATGTTCTTCGTTATGCATATTGCTTATGTTTCCATTTTCATGCATCGATTTTGGATGGTTTATCCTAGATCCGAGGATAGGCATCGATTTTGAAGCTTCTTCACCGCTAAGATTGTTGGATTTGTATCGAAGCGTTTGGTTGAGCTTGTATACAATGTTTCTCGTTACCACTATTACAATCTCCTATCCGATTGAATACTTGATTGCATATATCCGTGTCCCCTTATCTCATATATAAGTTAGATCATACAAGGTGTAGAAGATCACGTAAGTCCGTATGATTGGTCGTCGCTTAATGAGATATAAAAGCTTCACAACCGAGACGACTTAAGGACGAGTTGTCGGTTTAGCTGCAGTGTAGATAAGAAGTGACTTGACTTAGTTGCTTGTCTATGCCGGCACGCCTCGACGTATCAAGGATCACAGTGAGATGTGTTCTTCTTTCCGACCGTCGTGAAGAACCAAGATCTCGTGACTTCACGATGATCTAAACCTCGATAAGGTATTAGGTGAGTATGAGTTCGACCATAACTTTGACTTGTTATGAGCGAGGTTATATATTCTAACCCAAGATTCTCCGTGTCTTGGGTGGTGGGCGTCAGATGTCACGCTAGTTATCTCAGATCGAGTCACCGATCCGTTAAGGATGATGACGTCCCTTAAGGAGCTCAAAGGTTTATTGTACTAAACCCCCGCAGTTGAGTTAGCTCAAGTACAATAATAAGGTTGAGTGGTACTACTTAAGGAAATGAAGTTATTAATCGCTTTAAGCAATGATTGCTAGAAATGATTAATGGACGCTCGATATCTTAAATACGGGATTCGTAATGTCTAAGTGCAAGCCCGACTCAACTTCGGTAATAAAGGGTAAGTCAACATTCTTTCTCTAGTGGCATGATCGAATGTTTATAAATTAATTTATGTTGGGTGAACATAAGATAATTAATTTATTTGAGGCCCATCTTTATTCCTCGCATTTGATCCACTGGCCGCCCATCAAGGCCTGTAGCTCAAGAAAATCGGCACTCTAGTAGCTCTCTATGGCAAGATTTTATTCTCTTTATCCATAAGGATATAATTATATTTATGGTATATGATAGATCCTTTCCATATAAGATTATGGAAATAATCACGAGAGTATGGAAATAATCCCGAGAGTATGGAAATAATCCTAAGATTATGGTAATATTCCATATAGGATTATATTAATTTCCATATAGATTATGGTAATTTCCATATGGGATTAAGGTAGTGCATTATAAATATAAGGTATGAGATAAAGTCTGTGTTAATGCTTCATAATTGACCACCATATTTTCGACCATCAGAGAAAATTTCGAGAATCACTATAGTGATTAGTGAGGATTTTTCAAAATCGATAGAGAGCATTGGGTGATTTTCCAAGCATTCTCCATAGATCGTCCTCACCGACGCTGGAGATTGGGCAAGGGATATAGTCCGTAAGGTCAAAGCACGAGTCCGATCCATTCGATCCGCTCATCTCGCTCCATCGACCTCTTCGTATCCAAAGGTAAACACGTGAAAACCCCTACGTGTTGCGATTTAATTATATAGACGCATGCTAGGTTTATAATCAATGTATGGTGAATTAAACACCCAAGATGGATCCTCGGGCGGGGTTAACATATGTTTTCCTACACTGGTATCGAGCCGGGATCGAATCTTGGCTCTATTGGACTAATTCACGCTTGATTATTACGTGCGTTTTAATAATTGTGGATCCGTCGCTCATCGTGGCTCGCTTATTGTTTTTGTTGGTTTTTGTTTTACACCACGAGAAAATCCGTGGTTAGATTAGATTTTATTATGTATATCTTATCCGTAAAGAAGAAGCGAGACGAAAGAACGAAGAACTAAACGACGGGAAAACAGTCTCTACTGTCATCGGGTGGTTTCATGCGGCAGCCTCGCGGGTCGCGAGAGCGATCGCGAGGGCTGCGGGCGACGGGCGCTGCTCGTGAGATCCTGGCGCCAGAGAGCGAGCTCGCGGTCGCGAGGATTACCCGTGAGGTGCGCGGCCGTCGCGAGCTAGCGAGCGACGGGCGCGCGTTCGCCCATGAAACCCGGTGCCATGAAAGGACTCATCATGTCGCGGTTTGACGCCTGGCGACGACGTCTCTCGGCGGACGTTCGGCGCTCGGGCGGTGGCCGCGTGTTCGCTGTCGGGTCGCGGTCGCCTTTAGCGACCGTGAGGTAGCCCATGGCGAGACGAGCAGCGGATGACAAAGCAGTCGGCGGCCGGGTGGCTCGCCTTAGCCGCTGCCCAAGACAGACAGTCGACCCGCCCGCACTTTTCAAGATTTTCCGTCCGCGCCGCACGCGAGGCCCATTTGTTGAATCCGTGCCCGTGCGCACGCGAGGTTTTCAAGTTTAATTACACTTTGTAAATCTATGTAATAGATTAGATTTAAATGTGCGAGGTTTCACGATTGGACGCGATGAACGTTTTATTTTATTTTTATCGCTCATATGCATGTCGTGGATGTTTAAATTGTGCAGTAGCATGCTATGTATGTTTATATTACGCCGACAAACCTTAAGTGTTTTACGTAATTGGATGCGCATAGTAAGCATGCTAGGTTTATCGCGTTTATCAAGCATATTTTAGAATTTCATGAGCATGTTTTACATGTTGAGTTCTATAGAAAAGCATGCTAGGATTACGTGATCTCGCATGGACAAACCTTTTGAATAAAAAGACTAAGCAAGCAACCCGACAAATTAATTTTTCAAATTAAAATGTCAAGACCTCCACTTTTGATCTCTAAACAAAGTGAGACGATCGTGAGTAAACGCCCACACGCGCGGGCTTGCTTGCACTGCTTATCATAAGTTTGTTAGATGAGATTTCTAAATAAAACTTTTAAATCTATTGAGAAGTGGGAGTTTCATGTAAACGCCCACACGCTGGCTTGTATGTGCGATTTTCATAAGTTCTCTAGAGATAGATATAAAATGAGATAACAAAAGAATTTGAATTGGAAGCGGTATGGTCCGAGTGAGTATACCAATTCTAAGAATTCATCTTTCACCGTTAAAATTGTGGTCATTGCTTGACATCACCTCAAGTACAATTTCCAAGTCCTTCTTGCGATAGTGATGTGGTCTAGTAAGGTCCAATCATTAATTTCATTTGTCATAAGGATAAGTTGACATGGATTGAAATTAAACCACTAAAGGTATATTTTAGTCCGGTCGAGGGGTTCATGTAAACGCCCACAGCGTGGCTTGCGTATGGGATTCCTCGGGCGATTGGAGGTTTCAATTAATATTGTTTTATCAAAAGGTTACATATTATTGTTACGAATTATTTGCGATCGTATGCTTATGTGTTTTACATTATCGCTTTGAGATATGTCTCTTACGCCGATTATCAATATGCTCGCACAAAATCCGTTATCCGTCCAAATTTTATCGAGTGGAAGCGAAACATGGAATATGTTCTTATCGTTGAAGAACACATGTTTGTTCTCACTACTCCTAAACCAGATGCCTCATCGACGATCGACTAATGAGCAATGAGAGTCAGCGAGACTTTGAATAAGTCAAACAATACGGCTAAATGCTATATGATGACTACTATGTCCAGCGCTTTTACATGACATCGATCGATGGTAGACGCCGACCGATATTTGGTCAAGTCTCGAGAGTAAGTTTGGGCAATCGGATCGGACGATCCGCCCACACAATGAGAGAAATCTTGGCGTGTAAGATGGAAGAAGGAAGTTCGGTCCATGAACATGTCTCCCACACGACTCATCTCATGGATAGTCTTGATCGGTTGGGAGGAGGAATTGACGGCCAAGCCAAGGTCGATATCATCCTCAATACACCGCGCCTAAGTCTTTTGAGAACTTTCGCGTGAATGCGATCATGAGCAAGACCGAGTTTACACTTAGTCGGTTGATTAATGATCTCGTTGTCGGAAGGAGTTATGGGAAAAGGAGCACATGCTCTTGCTAGCACATCTAAGGGCCCAAAATTTTCATCGCAAAATGGAAATAGAAAAAGGGTACCAAAGGTGGTAGAGGCAAGGAAATAGTGGGAGTAATGGGAGCAAGAACATGGTCACACCGAGGCTCGAAGAAGCCAAAGGATAAGGGAAGTGCTTGAGTTATGTAAGACTGGCGTTGGAAGGCCAAGTGCCCTATGCTCAAGGCTCAAGGTACGTCGTTTGCTTTAGTGACGGAAACATGTTTAGCGACTTGTTCTACCCATTCTTGGGTAGTAGATACGGGCTAGCCCGATCATGTTTGTTACACCTTGCGGGTTCTGCGACAAGGAGCTGTTTGATGGCGAGATAACGATCCACGGGCAACGCGCGAAAGTCGGCTGTTGCAGTTGGAGATGTTTCTTTATGTTTTGGGACAACAGCTTTAGTTTTGAAAGAGCGTTTTATATGTGCCGGATTTTCGGCGGAACCTTGTTTCTGTTTCAAATTATTTACTCATGGATATTCATTATTTTTGATAGTGGTGTTTCTATCATAAGAAATGACGGTTATACGTGTTGGCACCTTATATAATTCGCTTTATACTATTTACGCAAAACATAATACCTATAACTATGTCAGATCTTCATCAAACCCCAAAAGAGAAAGTTTTCTTCGCAATATGACTCTACTTTTCTCTGGCATCTTAGATTAGGTCACATCAATCTAAATAGGATCCAAAGATCGGCTAAGAATGGAGCGTTGGGTGATCTCACGGTTACTCCGTTCGGTCCGCGAATCCTGTATGAAGGTAAGATGTCTGACCGGACCGCAAAGCGAAGGGTTATAGAGCCAAAGAAATGTTGGAGTTAGTCCATTCGACTGTGGACCAATGTCCACACAAGCTCGTGGAGAATGCAGTATTTTGTCACTTTCATTGACGATTACTCAAGTGCGGATACATATACCGCTTCACCGAAGTCCGAATGCTTTGAGAAATTCAAAGAGTTTAAGGCGGAAGTGGAGCGATCGGCTAGGTAAGAGTATCAAGTCATCATGTCCGATCGCGGTGGCGAATACCTCAAGAACGAAGTTTATGGACTATCTAGTGAAGTGTGGGATTACATCCCAACAAGATTTCACCGGCACACCACAACAAAATGGTGTGTCGGAGCGAAGAAATAGGACTCTTTTAGAAATGGTGAGATCAATGATGAGCTATGCAACAATGCCTATTTCGTTCGGGGTATGCCTTAGAGACGCATGCATACTTGCTAAATCTAGTACCGCCCAAGTCATCGAAAAGACCCCTTTCAAGTTGTGGTTTGGGCGCAAGCCCGGTTTAAGCCACATAAGGATATGGGCGATCCGGCACATGTCTTTGAACAAGAAGGTCGACAAGTTGGAGGCTAGATCGGCGCAAAGGTCGTTTATTGGCTATCCTAGAGGAATAAAGGTGGTTTATTCTATAGTCCTAAGGATCGAAGGTCATTATTAGCACTAATGCCCGATTCTTAGAAGAGGATTATATGAAAAATCATAAGTCCAAAGTTGAAATCATTCTTCAAGAATTAGAAGATGATCGTATTCCACCACCGAGGCCAAAGTGCGAGATGTCGAGTCTAGTGGGAGGGATCAACACGGATACTTCAAGAAATTGAAGTGGGTCGAGTTCCACCGGAGATACCGGCCGCACAAGTGGTACCTACCCAAAGCAAGTTGTGCAAGTTAGAGAACCACAAGTATCCGCACCCATCGCCATTGTGCTGTAGAACCTCGTCAGAGTGGGAGGTTGTTCGTCAACCCGAGCGATTTATGTTCGTGGGTGAATCTTGATTTAGTCCAGCAGACGAACATGCAATAATCGACCCATGGACATACAAGGAGGCGATACAAGATATAGATGCAAGATCATGGCACACCGCTATGGACTTAGAAATGGAGTCCATAACGGCTATGGATGTATATGAAAGACACCTCTACCGGATGGCGAGGAAGCCGTAGGTAGTAAGTGGATACAAGAGGAAGAGATTACGATGGAGAGGTTTCGCTTTGAAAGCCGTGCTTGTGGCATTAAAGGGTACACTCTGATTGAGGGCATCGATTTCGATGAGACCTTTTCGCTCAGAAGCAATGCTCAAGTCCATCGTAATTCTTCTAGCCATAGCAGCCCACTTGAACCTAGAGGTTTGGCAAATGGATGTTAAAACCGCTTTTCTAAGCGGTTACCTTGAGGAAGGTAGAGACATCTATATGCGAGAACTGAAGGTTATGTGGTAAAGGGTGAAGAGCATCTAGTATGGAAGCTTAAGAAGTCCATTTATGGATCAAGCGAGCCTCCCGATCATGGAACTTAAGCTTTGACGAGGTAGTAAAGTCCTATGGATTTACCAGGTTGCCTAGCGAGAGTTGTGTGTATCGGTTAGATGTCAACGGTGATGTGGTATTTCTTGCACTTTATGTAGATGACATCCTTCTAGTTGGCAACAACGTGAAGTCATATCGAGGCGAAAGAGTTGGCTATCCGATCGGTTTCAAATGAAAGACTTAGGAGATGCAGCTGCACATTCTTGGGATCAAGGTTTCACCGAGATCGCAAGAAGAAAATATTGAGCTTATCTCAGCGTCTTACATTGATCTTCGTGATTACTCGTTTTAGTATGCAAACCGCCAAGAAAGGATTGCTACCTTTCGACATGGCGCTCCTTTATTCAAAACGCAGCATCACCTATGACCGCAGCGAGATAGAGGAAATGAGACAAGTTCCTTACGCTTCACCGTAGGAAGTCTCATGCACGCAATGCTATGCACGACCCGATATCCGCTATGCGGTAGGCATAGTAGCTAGATATCGCTAACCTCGGACAAGCTCATCGATTGCAAAGAAAGCATATACTCAAAGCACCGAAAAGGACTCGAGATTATAGGCTAGTTTACCATGCAGATAGTCTAATGCCTTTGGGTTATACAGACTCGATTTCCAAGCCGACCGTGATGAGAAAAAGTCAACCCTGCCATGTGTTTACCTTGGGAGGTGGAGCCGATCCTCATGAGCGCAAAGCAAGCGGCGATGCATTGCGGACTCTACCATGGAAGCCGAATATGTAGCCGCTTGAGGCTTCAAGGAGGTCTGATGGTTCAAGAACTACCTCGTGGATCTAGATGTGTTACTGGTTTGCCCAAGAGTATCATAGTTTCATCGTGATAACTCGGTGCGATGCAAACTCGAAGGAACCACGGACCCACAAGGCGCACCAAACACATAGAGAGAAAGTACCATGTCATCACGAAATCGTTAGGCGAGGTGACGCATCGATTGAAAAGATTGACACGATGGAAAATCTAGCGGATCCATTCACGAAGAGCCTGCGCAAAAAGTCTACGAAGGACACGTTAGAGGACTTGGATTGCGCTTGATGGCACCCACTTAGAAAGGAAACTTTTGTATAAGTGGGAGAAGCAAAGTGATGGTTGTTTGTAATAGCTAGTAGAAAGACACATTGTATACTAAAAGTTTGCTTTAGTATAAGTGGGAGATTGTTGATTTGTATCTTGAAAGTAGTTTGGTTGAGCTTGTATACAATGTTTCTGTTACCACTATTACAATCTCCTATCCGATTTGAATACTTGATTGCATATATCGTGTCCCTTATCTCATATATAAGTTAGATCATACAGTGTGTAGAAGATCACGTAAGTCCGTATGATTGGTCGACTTAATGAGATATAAAAGTTTCCTGGTGAGACGACTTAAGGACGAGTTGTCGGTTTGGCTTAGCCGCAGTAGATAAGAAGTGACTTGACTTAGTTGCTTGTCTATCCGGTACGCGTCGACGTATGAAGGATCACAGTGAGATGTGTTCTTCTTTCCGACCGTCGTGAAGAACCAAGATCTAGGTGACTTACGATGATCTAAACCTCGATAAGGTATTAGGTGAGTATGAGTTCTTGACCATCACTTTGACTTGTTATGAGTGAGGGTTATATATTCTAACCCAAGATTCTCCGCATCTTGGGTGGTGGTGTCTTGTATGTCACGCTAGTTATCAGACGAGTCACCGATCCGTTAATGATGATGACGTCCCTTAATGAGCTCAAAGGTTTATTGTACTAAACCCCGCAGTTGAGTTAGCTCAAGTACAATAATAAGGTTGAGTGGTACTACTTAATGAAATGAAGTTATTAATCGCTTTAAGCAAATGAGTTGCTAGAAATGATTAATGGATTCGATATCTTAAATACGGGGATTCGTAATGTCTAAGTGCAAGTTCGACTCAACTTCGTAATAAAGGGGTAAGTCAACATTCTTTCTCTAGTGGCATGATCGAATGTTTATAAATTAATTTATGTTCTAAGTTGAACATAAGATAATTAATTTATTTGAGGCCCATCTTTATTCCTTGCATTTGATCCCTGGTGGCCCATCATGCCCGTAGTTCAAGAAAATCGGCGCCCCTAGTAGCTCTCATGGCAAGATTTTATTCTCTTTATCCATAAGGATATAATTATATTTACGGTATATGCATAGATCCTTTCCATATAAGATTATGGAAATAATCTCGAGTATGGAAATAATCCTGAGAGTATGGAAATAATCCTAAGATTATGGTAATATTCCATATAGGATTATAGTAATTTCCATATAGGATTATGGTAATTTCCATATGGGATTAAGGTAGTGCATTATAAATATAAGGTATGAGATAAAGTCTAGGTTAATGCTTCATAATCGACCACCATATTTTCGACCATTGTGAGGAAAATTTCGAGAATCACTATAGTGATTAGTGAGGATTTTCAAAATTGATAGAGAGCATTGGGTGATTTTCCAAGCATTCTCCATAGATCGTCCTCACTCGACGCTGAGATTGGGCAACCGGATACGATACCCGTATAAGGTCAAAGCACAGTCCGATCCATTCGATCCGCTCATCTCGTTCCATCGACCTCTTCGGATCCAAAGGTAAACACGTGAAAACCCTACGTGTTGCGATTTAATTATATAGACGCATGCTAGGTTTATAATCAATGTATGGTGAATTAAACACCCAAGATGGATCCTCGGGGCGAGGGTTAACATATGTTTTCCCTACAAAGATTTGAGTCAACTTGCATGCATGCATATTTGGAAAGTACCCTATTATAGGTCTTCATGCCACGAATATATTTCCTTCTCGCATCGAGTTGATTTGAAAACCCGAGAGTGCCAAATGTGGGTTGTAAAGTCGAAAACCCTAATTTTGCTACTATAAATCGTTTGGATCACGATGTTGCTTTGCTTTGTGAGATGTGACGCCAAAAGTTGTTCCGTCTTGTTACGGTACCTACCGGTGCGATCGGTGAAGTCATCGGATCCGTAGATATCTCGGTTGGCGTTTTCGTCATTCGAGTTGGGTTATATATGCTTATTTTGAGTTATTTACTCGATATTTCAAAATAAAACATATGCCATAAAATGTTTTGTGAAATTATTCTCGTTCTCGATCCAAGATATGGTTCTATCATGGTTGTGCGGATCTCTATTCGATTGGGTTGATCACCATCTTGAGTATCGATCGAAGGGATAGACCCGAATACGTGGTTATGGTTACGAAGGGATAGACCCTAAGTCCACACGGAAATGGTAATGAGGTGGTTATGGTTACGACGGGATTTGACCACAAGTCCACACCGAGTTAGCCATTTGGATCGTTCGGCGTAATGATTGGATATGTTCGGGCAATTGTGACATGTGATGGGTTGGCGGGATACGTTCGAGCCGTGGTTCATGGTTACATGATGGGAGTACTTGAATAACGGATCGGTATCGAAAATGAAAAATCTATTTTGCTTACTTAGAAGTGGATTTACGTTTTAAAACCTTCTAAGGTAAGTGCTCGAACACTCGGCATCATTATTCTTTTGATTTATGATAAAACCCGGTGAGTGCGCTAGTACCACCCCAAACTCTTTTAAATCTTTTCATAGATGGAGGAGAAATTTTGGACGGAGGCGGCGACGGGGTGGGCTGCGGGTTCTTCATGCTATGCTTCGCGATGTTGTGTTATATCGTACTCGATATTGATGTATTCTTGTCCTTATTTGCTTTCCGATTGGGAACAAGATTTGTTATGTTATTTCACGTGAGTCTCGATATGAGCATGCTATGTGGTTGACGGTCTAGTTGACGAGGATGTAATGCTATTTTGCTTCTTGCATTACTTAAAATAAACCAAGATCATGTTTTACGAGGTTATGTTATCGATATTATTACATTGGTGGATTGTTTGCACCCCTCCCTTCGTGATATGTCCTAGTTATAGAGGAGATCTTTGCCCGATTTCATGGTCACATCTTCTTATCATATATGTTATATGTATCCCCCTCTTTACTTCTTAACCCGCTAATCACACCCCATCATCCGTGCCTTCCCTCGGGGGTGGGCGTGACGAACAGTATCGAGCAATGTTCTTGTACGACATCTATCTTTCTTATCTCGATACCGACTTGGTATCGAGCAATGGTTCTTGGCTTTGACCTCTAGCTTTGTTATCGATATCAAAGCGGTTTGTTTGCTTTATATCATGTGCGTTCTTGAAATTGAGTGTTTAGAACTTGTTCTTCTAAACTGTTCATCGTGTCTGACTACCCTCACTCACCGTCGATCCGCCTCCTTTAAAAGGGATGAGGTATGTGTTTATTCTTGATGCTTTATGTGGTTACGTGATGCTTAATGTGATCTTTGTTTCATATGCTTTGGCATGGTAAGAGTTTACGTGATGTAAACGTGATGTGGATGAGATGTGGTTGGATGTTGATGTGGATGTGGAAATGATTTGTTGATGGAACAAAAAAAAAAGGCACGTATTGGGCTGTGATGTGAAAATCGTTTATATGATATGATGTGATTAATGTGATCACGTATGGTTGATGTAAGTCTATGTGTTTACATAGCAATGTATTGTTGATTGAAAATCTTGTTTATTTTGATAAGCGAGTGCTTGTAAGTAAATCTGTGTTGCTTACGTGATTATTATGATGAATATCGATATTGATATTGATATGTGTTGAAATGAACATGTGTTTGAAACATGATTACCCGGATATTTGAGGCGAAAAAAAGCGTGAATACTTGTTGTTATGTTGATAAACTAACATGTAGGTTTATGGATATTCGATGGTTGAGACAACGTTGGTTAAGATCCCACAGGATGGATGAGCGGTCGATAAATTCGAGAATGTACCGGGAATGTCCATGAGCAGTTAGGAGTATTCAGGGGATATTTGTTGGATTTTGGAGAAAGATCAGAGGCGATGGGAAAGTATCGAGTATGAGCTTACTATCGGTTGTGAGATAGGCTACCAGGGATGGCGGCCGTGGGCGAGAAAGCAAGGATACGTGATGTTCGGACGGGATCTATCACCGGACACCTTACCTTGGATTTCTTGAGTTCGCTGCTCAGTATGGAGCCGATGGACCCGATCATCAGTATACCATCGAGGATGATGTGATAGCAAGGCATGTTCGAGGACGATCCAGTTGATGATAGGGATGATGTTCGAAGAGCCTTTGGAGGCGACCTCGCTCGCTACGATCACCCCAGATACACCAGGATACGTACACTCTCCTCGCGATCCTTACCTTCCGAGGACCAGAGAGCGATTTTAGGCGGAACCTCCTAAGGCAGAGATTGTCCATCCGAGCTGTGGCGGGAAGAGCGCCGGGATCGAGTCGAGTGCCGAATCATGACGTTAGATCCGAAGGAGACCATGGCAGGAGGAAGACCGGATGAGAATGAGGAGGACAGTGAGGACTCGGG
This sequence comes from Salvia rosmarinus, assembly GCA_036937905.1. Taxonomy (NCBI): domain Eukaryota; kingdom Viridiplantae; phylum Streptophyta; class Magnoliopsida; order Lamiales; family Lamiaceae; genus Salvia; species Salvia rosmarinus. The sequence goes on from JAODLM010000720.1 coordinate 87,200, forward strand.
AGGACCGGTGATCCGGACTAGCCCGACTGACTCACGAGGTCCGGCATGTTGAGGAATGGAAGCGGCAGTGTAGGGACTCGAGCACGCTTTCACCTGATACTCAGCGATCGTAGGCACGCACTTGGAGGGATCATACCACGAGGCTTGTTGCCATGCAGGATCGTTTCATGCGGCACGGAATTCAAGCCGATAGGGAAGGGAAAGAGAGGATGAGGAAAGCGAATGGAACCGCTTGAGAACGAGCGAGTAGTGGTGCGATATGGAGGAGTAGTGATCTAGGTGAGTGTTGTAGCAGCGTGTGAACGCGAGTCCGCTAGAAGACGGTGAACAGGCGGCATCGACAGATAACTTGAGTCGAGATCTTTGCCATATCTCGACATTTTGACTTGACATACCTTGATTCTGATTTTCGGCCCTTCATGTAAACCTGAATATTCACGATACTAACCTACATGATGGATGTTTATGTTTTGATGCTTATATGTGATAGAGCTATGCCATGATGATATACGATCTATGTGATGTGTGATGATGATGTTATGTGAAATGCATAAGAGGATATGTCGGCAGAGTGCATGATTATATGTGATCGCATGCGTGATATGTGGTATATATGTGATATATGATAGGGTGATATATGTTGTGCGACGATGACTGTTATCTATGCGAGCTGTTTCTAATGTTTCAACGCGTCATGCGAATGATCAAGGAACGAGAAAGCAATACGTGGAAGCCCAGGAACCAACTTGGTGACATGCGATCGAGAGTTTCGCGAGGAGAATCCCCTGGTTCATGGCCGAACTTATCAGTCGAACTCGTCCGACACGAAAGCGATCTTCGACATGATCATGGCGTACAGAAGGGGTGATTTGAATTGCGCGATCTTTCGCATACCGGTACAGTGATTGGTGGGAACTCCGTGATGGAGGACCCCTAACACCGTGAGCGAGCAGGTATATGGAAGATTTCACGAAGAACTCATGGAAAAGACGTGCCTGGCTTAGTGGAGAAGGCAAACGCATCGGAATCTTCGTCGCTAGTAGAAGGCGGCCACGAGATGCGATCGCCGTTGATCGCCTCATCCATGTTATGCTACTGCTCACAGCCGAGGCTACCGGCGTAGTGGTTCAGAGAGGACTCCGACCAGAGATCGAATTTCGCCGCCGTCGGAGATCTGACATGCGTGATCCATCGAACCGGGCTTTAAACATGAGTCAATGTTTCCCAGGAAAAAACGATGCCACGGACAGCCGGTGACGGAGGAAAGTGGAGAAATGGGAAGATCGAGGAAAGCGATCGGGTGTTCGAGGGAACGAGCGGTCCGATGATTCCAGGAATCAAGGCATTCAAGTGAGAGAAATGCAACCTTGGGAAGAATTTCCAACCCATGCGGTGTGGAAAAACGCTTGGTGCAAATGCGAAGGAATCGTTTCGTGATGCGAGTGAGTAACGAGTGGCTATCGTTGTGAAATGCGGACATTACGCTCGAGATTGTCGTTAGGAGGCGGCGGTGCGGCCTTGATGGAGCGCATCAACTCATGACGGTCGAGGCTCCGCCGAGACAAACAACGGACGAGAGGAGGTCGCTGCAAACAAACTGAGCCGCGCGTGACCGGTGTCGCGCGAATCGGCAATGACGACTCAAGCCCGGAAATCTTGCGGTATAATCCGTATGAGTGATATACCCGTTTCGCTTTGTTTAATCTGAACCTCGTTCTTTGTTTGAAAATCGCGTGTGAGAGGTTGGGTTTGGTACCCAATCACGAAATACAGAAATTTGCATCCCGAGAGTGCTAAAGCGAAAAGTTGCGAACAGGGAGGTAAATACGTGACGAGAAGGTCCTTGTCAATTTGCATGTCATCGGAATGGAAGATTTCGATGTCATCTTTAACATGGATTGGTTGGAAAAGCGACTATCGTTGTCTCGGAGAAAGTTGCTTTGAGCGGCCGAAGGAGTGGAAGTTTGTTTCCGGCATAAGGATAGGTGTTTGCGTGCCAATGATCTCGACGAAGGCGGTGAGGATGATCGGGAAGGAAGCATCAAACTTTCTTGGTAAGTTTGGCGGAGCGCGATAACAGTAACGATTGAGGAGCCGTGGTGTGTGTGAATATCGGACGTGTTTCAGGGACTTGCCGAGTTCACTTTGATAGACAAGTGGAATTCACTATTGATTTGGAACCGGGCGACACGGTATCAAAGGCACCATAGAGAATGGCACCTAAAGTGCAGGCGGCGCGGTTGCGGGGCTGTTGGATCTGGGTTTTATCAGGCCTGGCGTGTCGTAGTGGGGAGCACCGGATTACGTTAGGTCAAGAAGAAGGATGGGTCAATCGGATGTGCGTGACTACTGAAACGAATAAGCGGCGATCGAGCGGATATCCTCTCTTCCGGATCGTGATCTTTTGACCATTTCGAAGGAGGCGAGTGTCTTCCTAAGATCGATTTGAGGTCGAGGCTAGCATCGGTGAAGATCAGAAAGGAGGGCGGTAAGGCATGAAACGAGCATAGCTTCTTTCAGAAACGCCTTTGTTTGGCCAGTAAAAGCTTTACACCAACGTCCCACGGTAGTACAACCGCTGAGTATACCCGAGTGGAAGTGGGATGAGACAACGATGGATTCATCACGACGACCAAGTCAAGAATAAGAACACTACCATACGGATGTGAGACACCAAATGCACTCATTTTTTCCGCCAATTCGTAATACTTATGGATCCCGAAGCTAGCCCGCTTATATGTAAAGGAGATTAACGATCGATGGAGTACCAAAATCTATTACATCGATAGAGACCCAAATTCACATCGAGATTTTAAAGTAGCCATAAAGAGAATTGGAACTGAAGTCGAACTTCAAGAAAGATTTCATCACAACCACGGATGGCCGAAGGACAACCGCTGACTGGAAGATATGCCGAGAACCGAGTACTAGATCGAGGTACAAATTGGGAAGACATTTTACCTCTCATCCGAAGTTTCCACAATAATAATATTGCTAATGATTGATTGATCGGCCCCACACGTCTCAGATGGCAAGAATGTAGATCACCGCCATCGCTGATGGCGGGCGAGAGGAAAGTAGTAGGCGTAAAGGAATGAATGATTGAAATCGCTCGACAAATTAGCAAAGAATAAGCAGGCTCAAGATAGAAAAGTCTTACCACGATACACGGATCCGAAAGCAGCAAGCTCGAGCATGACGTCTTCTCCATCAAAGGGATTATAAGATTTGTGTTAAAGGAAAACTAAGACCCGTTTCGACCATGAGATCCTAGAAAGAATAGCCCAAGAGCTCATAGGTTGGCTCTTCCGCCAAACTCGGGAAGTGCTCAATGTTTTTCACGTATCTCAATTAAGAAAATACTGTACACAACCCAAAACACGTGATCCGTTAAGACGACGAGTTCTCAACTCGCATATGAGTTATGAAGAGGAACCACAACAAGAATAGACCATAAAGTTCAACAATTGAGAAACAAATCAATTTCATCGGGTCAAGGTCCCTGGAAACATCACGAAAAAAAAGCCAAGCTAGGAACATAGAAAGTAAGAATGTTAACCATCAATTTTCGATTTTTTACTAAGGTATGCAAATTTCGACTAAATTTCTTTAGGGGTAGATGTAATAACCTCAGCTTAAAAAGCTAATTACTTTTAAACGAAATAGATTTCATGAAATCAACACGCCGAGATCGAATATTAATTCATCTACCTTACAAAGCGAATGAATTTTTATAATTCACCAAAATCGTGGATTTAAGAATCAAGACTATAACGCTTATCGTAGTATATTTTAACGGTCGCTTAATCGACAATGAAATTTCATAAAATTTTCTAAGCAATCGTTTAGAATTTATTCCTTTACTAATGATTTATATTAGTAAAGTGGATTAACGTAAATTATTACACCATTTTGAGATGAGTCGATACGTAACGCTTTTGAGACGCCAAACGTTAACGCTTAGAAATAAATGAAAGATGGTTTTATGATCAAGAAATTATAGGAAATTATTTCTTATGATATTTTGTATAATTACAAAGATATTAAGCATTTAAATAATACTTGAACATTAAAATTAATAAAATCATTAACCTAGTTTTCGAAACCCTAAATTTTCAAAACTAGGGTTTTCTTCATAAAATAACGCCTTTTAATTATCCGATGTATTAATTATCATCTAAATCATATACCATAATGTATATATCCATGTTTAGCATGAAATAAAAAATTTAACCTATGTTTTAGTACAGTCCAAAGCCCTATATAAATGTATCGATAGGTACCTAAAATTTAAGTGTTCTATCTTCCACTATTTTCAGTATCTCTTATGTGATATATATTTTATATGAACTCAGCCATTAGTGGGATATATTAGTTATTTTCAAGGTATATTTTATGCTAGACACTCACGATTAGTGTCCACTAGCAACATAAAATATTACAAGGTAATCAAGAGTCTCTGTGAGAGTAGGTCGGGACGTAAGGATTAAACGGGGAGTTCAGATTTATTCATTTCTCTCATATTCACACTCAACATTTGAACACCCATTCTCTCTCGACCTTCTTTCCCCAAACCTCCCCCATCCGAGACTCCCTCTTCCTTCCAAGTTGATTTTCCTTCATCTCCATACAACACCTTAATACCTTGTACTTTGTTTCATTCATCCATATCACAAGGTAGGCTGAACAAGAGCTTGTTTTGTTCTCAAGCTTTCAAAATCAAGAAATTGTCCTAGTTCATTCAGATCGCTCTAGATGATCCTTTTTGTAAGATTTGATTATCGCATGTGTATTGATGATAAGAAAATGTTAGACAAGTGTTCTTGTTTTAAAATGTCTTGCATGTATGATCTAACCTCAAAATCTTACTTAATCTGGTTAGTTGCGAGGAACAATATGTAGCACAATGTTTTAAAACTCAAGCATGTTTAAAAAAATTAAATTGACATGTTCGAAAATGCTTAGTAATGTATAGAGATAATGTATGCCATTGTTAGTGTATAAATTTTATTTGGTACACAATGAAATATTATTAATTCATGATGTATTGAGGATGACTAGCAATTTATTTGAAAATTTTAGAAAATCTATACCATTTTTCTTTCTAAGTAATCCGATATTTAGATTTATATGTGGTATAAGATATTTAATTTGCACATGCATAGCATATTCTCGAATTATAATGTATCGAGTACATGGCAATTTATTTGACATTGTTGGAAGAACCATGTATTTTTTCAAATGATCGAGAATGTATGATCTATAGGTGGATATGTGATTTTCATTTAAGACATGAATGGTGTATTATTAATCTAGACATGATCTATGCATTCTATGATTTAGTCGGAAATTTTGGAAACCCTAACTATATTTAAAAAAAAACCGAGACTTGTATATATATATATGTGGTGTGATTTATTATTCGTACATGCAATGTTATATTATCGCTCGAATATGTTTTATGCATCTTATGTTGTTGTTAGAATTTTCAAAATCAACTACCTATTTTTATTCAAATAAACCGAGAGCCAAGCTCACTATCGGTGATGAATAAATTTGTTTTGATGTTTATTATGATGTAGTATTGTTGCACTATGGTCATATAGGCAAATCAGTATAATTGTGGGATTTTTTTATAAAATGTTGGTACATATTTGAGAAAGAACCGAGAACACCTCATAGATTTTTATGGTATAGAAATGTATATCATGGATTATAATAAATATAGTTATGACTAATGTTGACCTAGATTAATTTATTGAATTTTAGAGATTGTTGGGCATTTTTTTCAAAAATGCCGAATTATAAAATAAAAAGTACGATGATCGAACGAGGTTTGGTTGATATGAATACAAATTAGTGACCATAGTTGTCACGCCTAATTTCGAGGAAGACTGATGCCGGAAGTGATTAGGGTAGTAAGCAAGCGGAAGAAGTGGGATACATATAACATACATGATAAGACTGACCATGAAATCAAAGATTCCTCTATAATAGGACATATCCTCGGGGTTGCACAAACAATCCACCAATGTTAATATCGATAACATAACCCGTAAAACATGATCGGTTTATTTTAAGTAATGCAGAAGGCAAATAGACTACATCCTGTCAACTAGACCGTCAACCACATAGCATGCTCATATGGATCATGCTATCAATATAACAAATCTTGTTCCCAATCGAAGCAAATAAGGGACAAGAATACATCAATATCGTAGCACGATATAACACAACATCGCGAGATAGCATGAAGAACCCGCAGCCCACCGCCTCAGCGCCCACTCTCCTCCATCCGTGAAAGAGAAAAGAGTTCAGCAGAGTACTGCACATCACCGGGTTTTATTAAACGTTAAAAAATCATGATGTTCGTCGAAAGCACTTACCTGTAGCGTTTTAAACGAACCACTTCTAAGTAAGCAAAATAGATTTTCATTTTTGATACCGATCCGTTATTACACATTCCCATCATAGAACCATGAACCACGGCTGAACGTGATCCCGCCAACCCATCACATGTCATTAATTCGCCCTAACATATCCATTTACCCACGCCTAACGTATCCACCGGGTTAACTGTGCGGACTTGTAGTCAACTCGCAGTAACCATAACCACCTCATTACATTTCCGTGGACTTCCGGTGTCATCCCCTCGTAACCATAACCACGATTCGGTCTATCCTACGATCAATACTCAAGATGGTGATCAAACCACCCGAATGAGATCCGCGGTACAACCATGATGAACCATACTTCGATCGTAGAAAAGAATCTCACAAAACATTTTACGGCGCACATGTTTTATTTTGAAATATCGTAGTAAATAACTCAAAATAAGATATATAACCCAACCTCCGACAGATCTAAAACGCCAACCTAGAGATATCTACGGATCCGATGACTTCACCGATCGCGACCGGTAGTACCGTAACAAGACGAACAACTTTTGGGTCACATCCCACAAAGCAAAGCAACATCGTGATCCAAACGACATCGTAGCAAAATTGTGGTTTTCGACTTTCTCTCAACCCACATTGCGCACCTCCGGTTTTCAAATCAACTCGATGCGTATAGGAAATATATTCGTGGCATCAAGACCTATAATAGTACTTTCAAAATATGCATGCATGCAAGTCGACTCAAATCTTAGCAACAAGAAGCTCAAAATCGATGCCATCTCGTATCCGGATAAACCATCCAAAATCGATGCATGAAATGGAAACATAAGCAATATGCATAACGATCAACATGGAATGACAAACGACGTTGAAAATGGATAACCCGCATATACTCTTTAGAAAACTCAAGCAACGGAAAACATCCCCATGCGTAAACGCTAAAAACAAAAAGGAGACCGGTATTTAGTAGAATGCATAGCCCTAACTCAAACCTAAAGGACCCATAGCTGGGGCAGTTCGCCGGCCACCAATCGGCGGCCAACAAGCTCATGCGGCGGAGCTAACTATGCGGTAGCTTGCCAACGCCGGCCCCGATCGCTTTTCTCGCCCGCCCTTGTAATCCCGAAGTTCTATGCTATACGATCTACTAAAAGGCGGAATCAAACAAGAAAAGGATAAAACAGCAAAACGGGTTGCCCGGGTGGTTGATCAGGTGGTAGCTCGGCACAGCCAAGCAATCACGCCGCCTGCCGAGCCCCCCGCTACGATCCCCACTCCTCCAGCCTCGACAGATACCGAGCTGCTCGGCTCTTCCAAACACGAGAGAGAAGGAAATGAACGCTTGAAAATGAAGGCCCAGCTACCTATTTATAGGAAAGTTAGGGTCATGCAGCAATACATCAAGCGTCTTTTTCAAAGCAAAAACGACGCAACTTTTGCAAACCGACCAAATTTAGCAAACTTAGTACCCAGGGCACGAAAAAAATAACTCGGACACATTGACTATAAACAAGATATGCTTAAAAGATCCAATGAAAAGTCCCTTGTTTTCGACACTTCCTGAGTGCCAAACCTTCATGGTGGTCGAAAACCCGTGATACCTAGTTCTATGAATTCACATAAGAAACTCTTCATAACGCCTCGAGGTTTTGTGATGGTCGATCACCTAAACAAAAGTCAACCTTGACCTTTCTAAAAACGCGCCATGTAAAATGAGCTTAAAAAGGACGGTATTACATCCTCCTCCTTAGAAAAAATTTCGCTCCGAATTTCAAACACGGAGAAAACAACTCCGCATCGAGCTCAACTTGTCTTCCAACTCCCACGTAGCTTCCTTCGCCATGGGATTCCAACACCTCCCAACCAACTAATCGCTTGTTCCTCAATTCTCGACTGCTCCAAGATAGCCACCGCCTCCTCGAACTCGATCCCGAGCAAGAACCACTGTATGCTTGATCACGTGTTTTGGTCGAACACGCATTTCTCAATCGAGAAACGGAAACACGCCATGAACATCTCGAGCGTGGCAAAGCTAACCTATAGGAAACGGGTCTATTCTCTCAAGAACTTCGAAGGTCCAACGAACCTTGGTCGAATCTCACCGCTTCCCAAATGAACGACTCTCCTCGCCGGGAAACCTATAAAATCGCGATCCGATCATGAACAAGATCCCAGACGCGCTGTCCGGCATCGCCGCCCCGAGCTTCCTTGATCCTTCGCTGATCCGATCGATAACTCCGACTCGCCTCACGAACCATTTCGTCCTAATATCTTCCTCTCGCCCACTTCGTCCCAATAAAGTGGCGACGAGTCTTCCCGCAAACGCTCTACGTGGAGCCATTCCTATGGTGGCTTGATAACCGCTATTATAGGTAAACCCACCAAAGGTAGTATCTCTTCCCAACTCTCCTCTATCGCCACGTCGCCGCAGATGCTCTTCCAAAACCTGAATCGTCTTTCCGATCGACCATCCCTTCGAGGATGGAATGTGTACTAAGATTCGTGTGGTCCCTACGGCTTCCGCAGACCTCCAAAACTCGATGTGAACCTCGGTCACGATCCGACGGAATCGACATCGGCACACCATGTAACCGTATGATCTCTCGACGAAGTCGAAAGAAAGCTTATCTAACCAGCACGCTCATCCGAATCGTAAGAAATACGTCGACTAGCCATCGACGACAACCCATATAGGTGTTTCCTCTCGCCGAACTTGGAAAACTCACCACAAAATCCATACCGATATGATCCTATTTCCACTGGATTGGTAGCGGTTGCAACAACATCGACGGACGTTGTGTACAATTTCACTTGTCGACAAGCAAACAACGCCCACAAACGCGGCACATCCTTTTTTCATCCCTTCCCACCAAAAGTTCCTTTCATGTCTCAGACATTTTGGTGCTTCCGAGAGTCAGAGATGGTGCCTCATGAGCTTCACCAGATTTTATCTCTCAATTCCTATTGAGTGGCACACATAACCTTCCTCAATAGTAGTTGTCCTTCGCCTCGGAAACCCTTGCTATCTTCTAACCTGCTTTCAAACGATCTTCCGTGAATCGCCTCGGCGCTGATGAATCCTCTGCACCGATTCCACGGAATCACTTCAGCCGAGCTCGAACTCAATAAGCTCTTTCTCAAGGTGAGAAGATATCCCAACTCGCCTCGACTCATGACTAAGAGCATCTCGCACACTGCTTTCCCACAGCATGCCGAGAGCAATCATAATCCTTCACCAACTCTAGCCATCTCCTTCGCTCATGTTCAACTCCTTTGTTCAAAGAAGTATTGAGGCCTTGTGATCCGTGAAGATCTCACACTTAACTCCATAGAGATAGTGCTCCAAATCTTCAACGCACGAACGATCGCCGCTAACTCTAGATCGCGAGTCGGGTACTCAACTCCGTATGTTTCAACGACGAGACGCTGTAAGCTATAACCTTCCGTCGCATAAGAACGCAACCAAGCTAAGCTCGGATGACTCAGATAGACCACAAACCCATCGCTTCTTCCCACGGCTTAACACCTGAGCGTTGTTAGTCTTCTTTAACTTCGAAACTCGCCACAAGCTTTCGACCATGAAAACTTGATTCCTTTCTCGAATGTTGCCATCGGCTCTTGCCAACTTCAAAACCCTTCACTGAAACGCCTATAATATCCTCGCCAAGCCTAGAAAGCTTCAACCTATTGGCATTAGTCGTGAACCTTCGCTACTTACGCTCAACCTTCATCGGGTCGACTTTGATTCCTTCGCAAACGAGTGTCCAGGAACATCATTCTTTGAGCCAAAACTCAGACTACTATACTGCATACACACTCTCTTCGTCCGTAACGCTTCGTAACGTCACGGAGGTGTTCTCTATGCAACTCGATTCGAATAGACGAGAATATCATCGATAAAACCAAGACAAAACTATCCAGATATCGATGGAAAACTCGATTCATCGATCCATGAAAAATCGCCGCGATTGGTCAAACCAATGGCATCACGATGAACTCGTAGCCCATACTCGCTCAACGCCGTCTTCGCAA